>CM077147.1:20425898-20523784 GCA_039583875.1 Platanthera guangdongensis
ATGGCGGCGGCACTCCGGCTACCGGAGCTCGCATGAAACCCGTCCAAAAAAATGGGAGGAAGGAGAGGAGAAGATTTCCACCTTATTTGAGGTCTCTGGCGGCCTCCGGAGAATTCCGCCATTAATGGCGGTAGAGGGTGGTGGAGCTCGGGTAAGCTTCTCCGGCGAGGTTGAGCTCCAGAAGAGGGGGCGGCTGGGCTTAGAAGAGAGGAGTGATCTCCTCTGAGGAGCTGGGTCCCTTATATAGCCAAAGGAAGGGGTGGTTTGGAGCCATTGTCTATGTGGGATAAATCCCCATAGGAGAAAAGGAGCTCCTCCTCCCTCCACTGTGCTGGACAGATGTCACACATCTGAATAGGAGGTACAACCAGGTGTTAGCATCAGAGACAAAAGGGGTTAATGGGCTTAGGCTTGGGAGTGATGAAGAGAGGGGGAAAAAAAGGTTTGGGCCTCACCTTAGCCCATGACCTATTCCTCTCCCCCCCTTTTTTTCTTTGTTGTTTTGGTGCCCCAAGGGTGGAGGGAATTAATAGGGCCCAAGCAACCATGAAGAGGAGTGTACTCTTCCTTAGAGAAAATTCCAAAAGTGAGCTTTGGGGGGGGGGGGGTGACCAAAGTCAACTATGGGGTGGGTCATCCCATGGAGATCAAAGTCAAAATAGGTTCAAGTCATCGGGGGTTGGGTCAAAGTTGGGGTGTCGTGTCACAATTGGTGTGCGCACGTATTTCGGTGCACAACTGAGCTTAATTTGACCATGGTTTTACCAGCCGTCATCGAAACTTACCGGGACCAATTCCGTTGATTTTGTATTGACCATACGAATCCAATGCCACTGACCGGGGTCAAATCCGAGTTCATTTGTCTAATATTTGAAAATTACGCGTCGCAACGCGCTAAAATGGTCAAAACGCTCATAATCATCGTTATGCTTCGAATTGCGACGCAACGAGTTCTGATACGTTTGCATCGATTACACGAAGTCATAGGAGTTGACAAAACTGAAATCTGAGTTCTCTAGGTCGATATACAAAAATCTCGTATTCGCGACGTTTTACGAGAAACAGTCATATCCACCATATGACCTCAGAGTTCAACGGAATGAGTTCTGACGCGCTCGTATTTACTATACGAGGCCACATGAACTGACAGAACTCAAATCGGAGTTCTGTAGCTCGATATTCAAAAATCTCGTATTGGCGACATTCTACAAGGAACGTTCATATCTACCATATGACCTCAGAGTTCAACTGAATGAATTCTGATGCGCTCGTATTTACTATACGAGGCCACATGAACTGACAGAACTCAAATCGGAGTTTACTAGCTTTATACCCTGCCTAGGGTTGCCTCCTACTAGGTCACGGGTAAAAGTTGGGGTCGCTTTTATTGGGCCCATTAGGGTTCTAGTGGCCCCATAAAAGCTGGGATGTTACAAAAAGGACTCAAGATCTATTTGTTTGAGAGGTGACAAAGAGCCTTTGTTTGTTCGTATCTTGGGAGGACTTAGGATACGTCTCATGGCATGTTGTTGGGTGGCAGATGTTGGAAATGAGTGCGCTACCCGAGGGAAGTCGCTGAAGTGAGCATGTTGCTTGGAGGCAGTTGTCGTTTATGAGCGTGCTACCTGATGGAAATTGTTTTAGGTGAGCGTACTGCCCGGATGCAATTGTTATATGTGAGTGTGTTGCCCGTAGGAATTTATTGTAAATGTGAGTGTACTGTCTAGAGGCAGTTGTTGTAGATGAGCGTGCTGCCCAGAGGTAGTTGCTGTAAATGTGAGAACGCTGTCACGAGGAAGTTAGTGTGAATGAGTGTGCTGCCAAGAGGTAGTTGTTGTAAATGAGTGCGCTGCCCAAAGGCAATTATTGTGGATGAGTGTGCTGCCTAGAGGCTGTTGATGTAAATATGAGCACGCTGCCCAGATGCAGTTTTTATGAATGAGTGTGTTGCATAAAACAAGTTATTGTGAATGAGTGTGTTGCCTAGAGTCAGTTACTTTGAATGAGCACGCAGCCCAAAGCTGGTAGTTGTTGTTAATGAGTGCGCTGCCCGGAGGCAATTATTGTAAATGTGAGTGCTACCTAGAGGCAGTTACTGTGAATTAGTGTGCTGCCCAGAGGCAGGTTCAGTTAATGAGTGTGTTGCCCTGAGGTAGTTGGTGTGAATGAGTGTCTTGCACGAAGGTAGTTGTTGTGGATGAGCGTGATGCCCAGAGGCAGTTGTTGTAAATGAGCATGTTGCCTAAAGGCATTTGTTATAAATATGAGCGCGCTGCCCAGAGGCGCACAGTTGATGTGAATGAGCATGCTATCTAGAGACAGTTGTTGTAAATGAGTGTGCTGCCTAGATGAAGTTACTGCAAATTTTAGCACGTTGCCCAGAGGCAGTTGTTGTAGGTGTTTGGAGGTTCATTCTCGAATATCCGTGGTGATGTTTAAGAAATGATTACCATAACATTGAACATATCGGGCAAGTTTGAACTCACAGATTATTGTCTTGAAGCAGGAAAAAGGAAAACTGTTGATAGATGTGGCTCGGTCTCTTCGAGTTCTGGGTGCGGGGAAGAGTTCTTGCACCAGGGGTGATTGTTCTCAGAGATGCCCCCAGGCATGCCCAAGGCTATCAGTCATGGTGCTCGTGTCTCTAGAAATTCTCCAAGGAGCCCTTTGGCGGATGAGGCTCTCGATCTATTCCTTTCGTGAACTACAATCTTTAGTTTTATGTCCATACCTGCGGTGGAAGTCACAAAATTGCGACTGGTTACCAGTGTTTGGAGCAATCGGCCTGGGCCTCCCGATAACGTCGTTGTTGTAGATGGAGAGGAGTATATTCGTCTGAAAGGTATTTAGTGGAGTGTTGGTTTGACTACAGTGGTGCTCCTCAACTCGGAGGGAGTTGCCGCAACCGTCACTGCTCCCCATGAGATCTAGTTATGGCTCCTGATTCTTTAGGGGTTGTTGTGGGGATCGTCGCTCTTGCATTACGTTGGTGATGCGGACTTCGACTCCCTCTTTAGCTTGGAGGCTCCTTCGAATTACTAGCAGTTGGCCTTGATAGCCTCATTCACTACGATTTGCTACTTGACTCGGTGAACGAGGTTTGCATAGCTTGGCACCATTTCCCGCATTAGAGCGGAGTAAAACACGCTTGAGCGGGGCCCTCCAAGGAAGACGCTGCGGGGAAGTTCTGGGTCGACTCTCGAGATTTGTTATGCTTCGGAAGTGAAATGGCGGACGAATTTCTTAAGTGAATTTTCTTTGTTCTGGCAGATGTCAGGGAGGTGAGAGGTGTCCTTGATGATTCGACGATTCACTAAGAATTGATCAATGAAGAGGCATGTTAGCTCTTGGAAGTTGTTGATCTCCCCTTCCCATAGAGAGCGATACCAAGTGTGTGTTTTCCCCTTTAGAGTCGTGGGGAACACTTGAGACAATAGTTGATCTGGCGTATTGAAGAGATGCTCGATTGTCTCAAAGTGGTTGACGTGCTCTAGGGGTCCTCCATCCCATCGAAAGGCCTCAAAGTGGGGTGGCTTGAACCCTGCGGCATGGGATACGCCGGAACCTGAGGAGTGAGCAGAGACCCGCAATGGAATGGGCATCGTGCATTCGCGGATCGTCGCCCCCCTTGGGTGTATTCTCCATCGATCATATTTTTTACTTCATGATGAGTGAGCCTTTGGTCATCCTGCATGTTGTCCACCTCCATCGGGCGAGGGTTGGGTTTAGTGCTCCCCAGCAGCTCTGGCCGCCACATGGCGTGCATGGAGCTTGCTTTGTAGGACAGCTTGTCGGCAGGATGGTCCTCAGGTTGAACTGTGTCTCGAGGGGGGACATGATCCTGCGCGATTGTCAATTGCATTCCAGGTGCGGTAGTGGGTTTGGGAGGATTGGAAGTTCCCAAATACCATAGAATGGTGAGTACTTTAACCTGGGGTTCTTCCATCAGTCGGACGCGTTGCTCCATAGAGTCTGTAGGTGCAGCAACAATGTCTCCTCCTAGGAGTAGAGCGTTACTTGCGGGGGAGTTGTCGGGAGCTAGGTTGTCATGCTCCTCTGGGGCCGCGCCATTAGCGGTGCACACACTCCTTATCATTTCAGCTTGTTGTGGATGCTTGCATGGGGAAAGCGTTGCCTCCAGTACTTCTTTAAAGATTTTGGGAACAACTTCCCACAAACGGAGCCAAATAATTGTGGGTCACCCGATTTTTTGCTTGTCAGAGAATCAAACAGCCTTAGCTTGGAGTTAGACCTAGCGCGCAAACAGTCAATGAAAAACAGAAGCAGTGAAAGGATGTTTTTTCTACCATGGAAAACTGGAGAAGGGTGAAAAACAACGTGGTCGGATCTATGTCGGGCCAAAATCAAATATACAGTTTTGGGTTCACAAGTGTTGGAAGTCTTCTCGGAGGGTGAGAAACTACCTCTCAGTTACAAGATTTAAATGCAGGAAGAGCCGGAAAATAATCTAATTTCACGGAGCTTTGACGTGAGTGTTTTCTGAATTGCTTATCTTTGCCTCCTTTTGGAGCGGATAATTGACCAAGTCCTTGGGGCTTGGATGAGAACGTTCTTCTGGAAAATGGCTAATTCCTTGAAGCTTTGGAGTCTGTGGAGCTATAAAGCGAGCGTTTAGGAGAATATTCATCGATGCATCCACGTGAGCACTAGGCGTTGAGCATTGAACACTATGCGACCTAGAGAGGGAGCACAGTGAATGCCAAGCGAAGGAACAATCTAATTCCTACGCCCTCACCAAAAAACCTCAGAGCTATTTCTAGCTTCTGAAGTTGCTTGTATTCAAATGAAAACCTGGAGGCCTTTTTATAGTTTTTTGGTGGGACGTGCTAGTAATTATGTCGGGACAGATTTTTAGCTGGCGAATAGTGTCGCTCTGTTTCGGTCACCTGAACCGCCAATTTTCATGAAATAATGGACATGTCCCCCCCCCCCCACACCGAGGGGCGGTCCGGGCAGCTCAGACAGGTTGCTTAGTGACGGCGGCGGTCAGAGACAGTGGCAGTGGCGGCGGTCGCTAGCGCATGCGCGACACGCCCGAGCGCTCGCGAGGTGAAGCACAGAGCGCTAACGCGCGTGCGCGCGGCTGTTCGTGCAGCGCTCTCTCGCACGTGCAATGCTCCATGCATGCATTGCGTGCGCCCGTTGCTTACGTGCGGGTTTTGCCTGGCCTCCATGTGCGCTTGGTCTTGTTCTCCTTTTAGGATGATTTTGGGTCTTTTAAGCGTGCGCGACTCGCTTGATTGGGTCGCATCGCTTGAATATTCTCGGTTGGAGTCCAGCTTGTTTGACTTAGAAATTTCTAGGGGAATCCTATCAAATATAAATTAATCAGTGATTGTAAATCTAAGATTATTATTCATAATTAGTAATAATATAATTTAAGTAAATAACATTTGATGGAGCCAAACATAATTTATAGGAAAACCGGTGTGCAACTAGCCGAACCTCCATCACCCCCCACTAATTTAGTGAGGGATCATGGGGTAACTTTTGCATGTGATCGGCGCACTCGATCTCCTGCACGATCGGCGCACAGGATCCCTCCACACGCGCAAACTGCCCGCGGCTGGCCAAAACATTCAGTCGTCGCCGTCCGATCATTCTATCATGATCATCATCGTCCGTTACGTAGGTAACCACCCATATACCACCTGCATAACCACCATTATTAGTGAAGGGATTTTAATTAATTAATTACAGTGTGCATATAAAAAATGTTATTGAAATAATACGTATTTAAAACTATACTAAAAATGACCTACACATAGTAATTTAGGTGGTTACAGTGTGTGAGTTGCCGCATAACTACTGTAACCACCACATGAGGCCTATAAAAGTCCCTCAGACCACTCTCATTTCTAATTTTTCTCCTCCCAGCTTTCTTTTTCCTCAGATCAGGGCTCTTATAAAATCCTCCTACGAGCCATCATCTCCTATCGAGCAACCTGAGAAATTGACGAAGCCCACAACTGATGCAGCCCGATATGGGGTTAATGTCCAGCAGCGGCCTTCCCGAGAGGGCGGGGACGAAGTTAGTTAACTCTCAACTCGAGACGATTCGGCTTGGTAACTCTATCGCAGGCTCCGCGCTCGAATTTAGTAATGACGCAATCGGCCAGCTCAAACAAGCGACAAAGTTTGTGCGCAAAAAAAATTTAGAGGATAGTAGGAAGTACGAGGAATGCAGACGCTAACAATTTGACCACTTAGATTCAGTTGCATGAGTACTTGCTAACAACAGTAAGCCAGAGAGGTATACCTGTCGTGATGTTGTAGAGCGGGGAAATTTTCACTTTCTGGAACAGTGGCTGGACGAGGAAGGGGGTTCGGGCATCCTAGGTGGCTGTCGAGCTGAGGATGAGTAGGAAAACTGAAACAGGGGGAAAATCTGGTAGGGGGCTGGGGCAGGTTGCGGGTGAGGGCAATCAGATAGGGAAAGACAGGCGTTTGGGGAGGTTGCCGAGAGGAGGATGACGGAGTTGGATACTGGAGTCCCAAGCGGCGAACTCGTCGGAAAAAGTTGGCGCCTCGGTGGGGGCGAAGCCGGAGGAAGATCGGGAGGCGGTGTCGTGGTCGTCCGACCTTCGGAAGTGGGTCGGGGCCGCCAGGTTCCACTAGAGGGGGCAGCGGCCTTCTCCGGGAGGGAGGACGGAGGTGGCGCTAAGGCCGGCATTCCCGGAGATCGGGATTGAAACCGGCGGAAGAAAGGTTGTCTGCGTTGGAAGAGATTGGGTGTGCAGACCAGTAAAGTCTCACACCAATCTCTTTTTCCAACCCTGGAGGACGGGGGGGCGCCGGGTTCCACTCCGGTATGAGGGGGGAAAAGGGGGGAGGGGGAGGGAAGAGAGAAAAAGAGGGGGAGGAGAAGGAAAGGGGAAGAGGGAAAAAGAAAGAAGAGGGAAAGGAAGAAAAAAAATGAAGGGAGGGGGAGAGAAAGAAAGAGAGAAGAGAGAAGAAAAAAAAGGAAGGGAGGATGTTATAATCTTGGTTCACTATGAACAAGATTGCATGTGAATTTCAGGGGACACATGATTTTATGGCATGCGAGAATTAGGCTTTGTTTGGGAGAACTTATTTTCATCGGTCTTCTTCCTGCTCGCGATAACTGAGTAGCCAAATTAGAATTGACCTGCTTGGAATCGAGTCGTTTCCAAAACCAGTTGGGGGTTATGCTCCTATTCTTTATAGCCAATTCATTTGGGACCCTGCGGATCCACTCTTTTCCCTATTCAAAGATCAGCCTTTTGTCTCTGTGTTTTCACGTCGAGAATTCTTTGCAGATGAAGAGATGTCAAAGGGGCCTATTGCTTCCCAAACAAATCCTCTGATATCTATGTATAAACGATGGTTCATCAAGAATACGCAAGAAAAGCACTTCGAATTGTTGATTCATCGCCAGAGATGGTTTCGAACCAATAGTTCATTATCTAATGTATCTTTTCGTTCTAATACTCTATCTGAGAGTTATCAGTATTTATCAAATCTGTTCCTATCTAACAGAACGCTATTGGATCAAATGACAAAGACATTGTTGAGAAAGAGATGGCTTTTCCCGGATGAAATGAAATGTTTGACTCATGTAACAGGAGAAAGATTCCCCATTCCTTAGCCGTAAAGATAAAGATATGTGCCCATGAAGCCGGACTCGCTAGTAATCGCCGGTCAGCCATACGGCGGTGAATTCGTTCCCGGGCCTTGTACACACCGCCCGTCACACTATGGGAGCTGACCGTGCCCGAAGTCGTTACCTTAACCGCAAGGAAGGCGATGCCGAAGACAGGGCTAGTGACTAGAGTGAAGTCGTAACAAGGTAGCCGTACTGGAAGGTGCGGCTGGATCACCTCCTTTTCAGGGAGAGCTAATGCTTATGCTTGTTGGGTATTTTGGTTTGACACTGCTTGACACCCAAAAAGAAGCGAGCTACGTCTGAGCTAAGCTTGGATATGGAAGTCTTCTTTCGTTTCTCGACGGTGAAGTAATACCAAGCCCATGAGCTTATTATCCTAGGTCGTAACAAGTTGATAGTTTCCATGAGCAGATTGTATCCATTGGGCAAATATGGGTTCAATTAAGATTTGTTTTTCCGGAGTACCAAAAGCAAGCATGACGTCGTTATGAACATAAAGGCCCAAAGTATGGAACCCCAGAAAAAGGCTGGCCCAACTTAAATGAGATATTATAGCTTCTTTATGATCTAACATTCTTACCAATACATTATCCTCATTCCGTTCCGGATTATAATCCCTTATGAAGAATATAGCCCCATGAGCAAAGGCTCCTGTCATGATAAAACCAGCGATGTATTGGTGATGAGTATATAGCGCAGCTTGAGTAGTAAAGTCTTGTGCTATGAATGCATAAGCAGTTAAAGAGTACATGTGTTGAGCTACTAAGGAAGTAATAACCCCCAAAGAGGCTAGATCATGACGTCGTTATGAACCAAGTATGAAACAAGTATGAATGAGAAAGGAGGACAATTTCATAAACACACTAAAATAATTGCAATACAGCTGATGATGATTTCTTGTGGTCTGTCCAAAAAAGATTAAATGTGTGAAATGTAACAAATACAATTTTAGGGTTGCAGTAAAAAAGTGCAGAAAATGAACCACGGGCTCAAACCGCATTTTTCGAACAGTTTTGCGGATAAAGCTCGGGGTTTAAGCTCTGAGAACGGCTTTGTGAACCATGCATTCCTTGTGAATTTGGTGGCAGCTCTTCTCCACGAGGTCCCGCAACCTCTCGAGGTTCATCGACCATAAATTCAGAACCTTTTTATTGTCTTTGGCTGTCTGAAAGCATACGACTCCCATCAGCCTGTCAATCTTCGCGATCAGCGAGCTGGCTACCACCATCTCGGAGAGATACTTCTCGGTTTCCTGTGGAACCAAAATAAAAATGGATAAATAAGATCAGGAGAAAAAAATTCAAACTTAGGTTGAGAGAGAAATGCAGGTTGTTGAAGAAGAAAGTCGATTGTTATTCCTAGATCATAAATGTCTATCCACAGATCAATTTTTATTATCCGCAAACTAATTTTAAACTTGAACAGACAATGACTTTGTTCTCCCGAGCAGGGCCCAACAACAAAGGAGCATCTCCGACAACCTTCGGAGCACTTCAATGTGTGCACGGATCGTGATTCATAAAATGAATGCGCGGATAGAGACCGAGTTGAGGAAGAAAGTTTCTTCGCTGTCCATGCTAGAGAGGAAAGTTTAACAATATCCCTCGGAAACTCACTAAAACGTAATGAGATCAGCTTCTCAAAAAAATTATAGACAAGAAGCCCTGCCCTACAAGGAGAAATTCACAAATCACACTTCACCATGTGCACATGATTAAATCTAAAGTATAATTTAAGCTTCTGCTGCTGAAAGAAAGTTGTTCCCCTTCCAACGTGATCATAGGCATGACATAGCAAAGTATCTCCTCGGTCTAATAAAGTCATCATTAACTGTTAAAAGTTGAAGGATGTCCTGGTTAACCCGAACAATGACGAAAAAATATCTAAAAATTGAAGGTATACCCTCGTGGAGGAAATCTCACCATGTCGTCAACAAGTCATAAGTTCTGTATCCTCACTCATAGAGAATACTTTTATCATTTGCATAATAAATACAATTCACTGATCAAAAGATTGAAGGTTTAACAAATAATTTGAAACTGAGATTCAAATTTATAAAACAATTTCTGCTTAAATTCCATAATTACTTGGATTGAATTTGACTCCATAAAAAATAGAAACCAACATATCAGGTTCAGGTATTTGTTTAGGGTAGAAGCAATTCAAATCGATCCGTGGACATACCAGATCAAAATTTAAATCAAAACTAATTAGATCTCATCAAAATTTAAATTAAAATATGAAACAAGGGAATGTTAGTCACATCTCAGTAAAGGATCAAAAAAATGAGTATGACATGATTTAACATAAACATGGCAGATGTTCTCTCAGCACTCGAGCAAACCTGTAAACTGAGGCACAAAAGATCTGAAAGCCTTGTCATGGTGATCCTTGAATAATACTTTGACACAACTAAGATATTCTGCAACAACGAAAAAAAAGATAGGTAGTTTATTATATTAATTAATGAATTTAAGAACGAAGGCCGAAATACTATGTTTTTTTTTGGTAAATATATATTACATGTTCAATAATTCTCAACTTTAAATCCTCTGCAGCCTTTGGGACCAAAGGTCCCCCAAGCAGGTTCTTTTCACTCTCAAACTCCTCTTTGTACATATTCCAAAGACTAGTCCATTGGATCATTGTTTTAATTTGTTTTAGAAGCAAACTAAAGAGAGAAACCAAGAAGAGAAGCGAAATAAAACAACATCAGGACATGACTAACAATGAAATTCATACTATGAAAGAAAATGAATAAGAGTTCAAAAAACAAAACTATACCGGAAATGAGGAATCTCAGATAGATTTTTATCCTCTAAAGTTGCATTGAGTAGGCTAGATTGCATTGAATCATGTGGTGACAATACTAGATACAAGCAAATTTTTCTAAGCACCTACAAATAGAAAATTTTCTTTAGAAACAGCTTCAAATTATTTTAAAATGTCAAAGAAGAGAAGAAGAGTTTACTGGTATCCATTGCAACTGATTCTCCAGAACCGACCCAATTTCATATATTGTCTTATAACAACGACAAATTTTCAGATAATCATTGCTATGCGAATAATATCTGTACCACAAACGGTAGTGCTATAGTTATTAAACCGGATTAAATTTTATTTAATGCAACAACATTAATCTACAAAAAAGCAGTCAAATAATGATGCATTGAGTACAAAATAGATAACTATCAATGCAAGAGATGAAAAGGCGTATTTCTGTTTGGAGATCAAAGGAAGCCAAACCCAAAGCTCTCTCCCGTTCTCTATGGCTGGTCAAGCTCCGCTCTCTCCTGCATCCCTCTCGGTATGGTTTGAAATTTAAAAACATAGGTACGTGCCTTAGGCTTCGTTTTGCACGGTGGTGACGGTCATGAACATGGGGGTTCTTGTGTAAATTTACCATGTGTGTCATTCTTTATATGTAAATGAATTGTATGAACCAATATCTAGCTACCGTAGCAAAGCAATAGTGGTTGCCAGATTTGTTGAATCCATGACTGGTTGCCAAATCCCCAACATTCTGAATTCACGGAAGAAGAGAAGGGACAAACTTTCATGTAACTTTTCAAGACAATCCTATATTGTTGTCAAGTGGCTTATCTAAAGAAAATGAAAACTTGAAAACTTGCAAATAAACCCACATAATAAAACTGGCCTGCACAACATGCCAAAAATGTAAAAAATGCAAACAAGCCAAAAAGTTTTTTTTAAAGAAAGCCAAAAATGATCTGGGAATGTAAGTAAATGTGCAACCTTCAGGAAAAAATAATTATATATATATATATATATATATATATATATATATATATATATATATATAATATATATATATATATATATATATATATATATATATATATGCAAACCTGAGTAACTCCTAGCTTGTGTGCCAGCAAAGATGCTACAAGATTTTCGTCGCTGTAGTTTCCGACAATGAGATCCGGTGTGGCTTGCAGCTCTCTGGCCAACTCGTTGGCCACATCCTATACACGTAACATGAAAATAGTCAGTTGAATGAGTTTGGTTCGGGGACGAGTACGGCTTATAGCATCTCAAGCTTCAAGTTGGAGATAAGAGACTGACATCAGCATAAGTCTCGAGGTAAGGCCACACTTTGAAACGGGAGATCCATTTTCGAACGATTCCTTTCTCGGTTCTGAATGGCACTCGAAGAATATGTGTGTGCTCGGTGCCGATCACCTTCTCGAGGTGCTGGCCGCAAGTAGTTCCTACGACATCCGGCAGCAACCTGGACACGTGCAACAGGAGCAACAACAGATAAGAAAACCAATGCATAAATTGATATTGTTATTGTTTGGAAGAATATGGACCCCTAACATTCCTATAGGAAGGTGCAATCAGGCCACAGACTAGGAAAATAACTAATGAAAACTATATATATAACCTTGAAACCAATTTAAATGTGATCCTTTTTTAGACAGTTAGTTAGTTGAACTATATATATATATATATATATATAAAGGATCACTGTATAACCAATTCTTATACAGATCATCATATAAAAAAGGATCACATTAGTTAGTTCAACTTAACCCCTCGTCCAGGAACTCTCCAAACAGCTGATTACTCCAACTAACTACCTGTCTCAACCCAACATTAAACCCTGAAACCAATTCTAGCAGCCAGACATGTTCCAGCACCTCCAAGCCACAAATGATACCATTACAACCACCACAAATTTATCGAATACCCCATTCCCTGCTATGAATTCATTCCAGAACCCACAAAAGAATAATTTTTCATGGATTTCACATAATAAAACATGCAAACAAAGTCTACCTGCTATCAGCTCTTTTTCTTGTTATCATCCTTGACCTTTTGCTTGAGCTGCCCATCAGATCGGGCTCGAAACTGGTTCATCCACAATACCCGCGCGACTCGCGCCCAGTACAAGAAACGCCTGGCCAGACTCTTCCAAGACGTTTGATCACCAGTCGCTGATTTCACATGGGAGCGCTCTACTGGGCTGGTCAGCAAGTAATTGACCAGGTCCTTCTCCGCTTGGTAAAACGGCTCCCCTGCAGAAGGGGAAGGAACGGTGGCCGCCAATATCTGATCCAAAGCAGGCAACTGATGATCGACCATGAATGGCGGACGCAAACCAATCTCGCTAACAACAGATGTGTTGGCCACAACAGGTTCCACCGCCATCGTAATGACTGTAGAAGAGGTCGGTTGATTTGAATTCCGGGTGGTCGGAGATGCAGCTAGAACTGATGGTTCGGCCGATGGCGACGATGAAATATTTAGGAAGCCTGGATCGTCGTGCTGCTGGGCAGCCTCGGAATGCAATTGAAAACGAGAATGACAACTTGGTCGTGCTGATGTGGTTGATGGCACACGCTTCTTGAGGCGTGCAAGATACTCCCAACGATTCTGGATCTTCTTGTGGGTCATCTCGACCAAATCATCACGACGGGAAGCAATGCGGGCGTACGCAGGGGCGATCACTTTGGTCCAATGAATGTTGCCGGCATGTCCATCATCAATCTCTTGCTGAACTAGTCGATCAATGATATCGTCTGATGACCCTTCAATGAGTTGTTCGGGCGCAGATTGCAGATCCGATGCACGGGTTTGACATAAACTGTGACTGGCGTCGGTTTCCAAGGTGACGATTCGAGTTGTAGTCATTGTCACGGTCTCTTCCAACTGCACAATGTTGAAACTGTCAACAGGGGGCGACCGCAATGGAGGAATCACTGACGCGGCTTGACTCAGGGCAGTAATGATGATGCGTTTGGGCGCTGTTCGTTGAATGGGCAATCTGAATCGGGCCTGGGCAACCATATCCTCCAAGTGTTGTTTTAGGACCTGTTCCGATTTCGGCCGAATGAACCGTTTGAAAGAGAAATTGGTGCTACACAGAGCCGAGACTAGAACGGACCAGATTCGGTGCAATTGTGGAAGATGCAAAGATTCAACAGGGAAATCCTTCAGATCCTGAAGTTCATCGGGTAGAAGAAATTTGATGACAATCATTCGGAGCAAGCGACGCTCCAGGGGGTTGATCATTGGTGAATTGCTCATGACAGCTTCCCATAGATTAAGCCCTTGTAATGCTGACTGACGTTCATTGCCCGATGTGTTGAGGCTGCGATGTTTTTTGTGGTGGCTTGATGAAGAGCTGCACTCATGAGATGTTGGTCCTGGCTTGCGGCGCTTACGATTGGACTGAATAGAATGAGGCATGTTGCTGAATTTGACGCCAGATTCGGAGCCAATCAACGGAGCAGCGTCGTCAGTAAGATTCAGATCATCATCGTCCCACGGTACATCATTATCTTCTTCAACGATACGATGATCATCGTGAGCCCGCTCAACAACACCAGCGACAGCATCAAGGGCATCGTGCACAATCGCATCGAACGTGTGACTCGACCAAATTACATTATCGGCGATTGATTCTGCGATCACTCCAAGCGATTTCAGTTGCCCTGCAGGAATTTTGGGCAATTGAGGAAGGGATTGTCCAAACGCTATCGCCAATCCAAATTCGTCGTCGCAATCATCAATCGAGAGAGGCAATAAGTGAAACATCATCGACAGAGACGTAGGCGAGGGAGTGATGTCATCAGTCGGAAACAATGCGAGATATTGAGTGAGAATGATATGCATCCCAGAGATTGGCAAATACGCCCAGCGAGGATCAAATTGGAGTTCACCTCGAAAGTTCATTTGAGCGACAACGGCATGTAGCAGCAAGTTCCCTCCTTCCAAGGATATGGTCTCCGGGCAAATAGCTCGTCCATGACGCCACAAGTTTTCATTCATCCCCGATCCACGGCGCAGACTCGAACGAAAGAAGCGATCCACGACGGTAGTCAACGCGGATGTTGGCGACGTTAAGCAATTTCTGATGTGTTTTTTCTGTGTCTCGTGGCAAGCGAGAAGTTTGCTCGTCACGATGCGCTTTGATGGGGGCACATCATTCTCGATTTCCCACTTTTTAATGTGATCCAACAGTGCATCCAATTCAGCCTTAATGATGGAGTCTTCCCGCATCGGAGCTTGTCCAGTGCCAACAATGATTTCGGCCACGACAGACATGAATTGTTCATGCCGAGCACGATCCGCGCTGTTCGAATTGTCCTGATATCTTGTGATCAGGTGATGATTGTCGAGGAGAACAATGATGTTCTCAAACTCTTCCAGTCATTCTCGATCATCGCAACACTTGTCCAGGTACATGATGAGCAGCGAAGTATCAATACCATAAGCGTTGTACCGTCTCAGCAAACCCCGGCCAACAATCGACGTTCCGCATTGCCCGTCGTGCTTGTGAATTGATGTGAGAGGATTTGTTGGCGCTCGTTCATGACGGAGTGCAATCCAGCAACGGGGGCGAATTTCCTGCCGTTGAACTCATCTGTTAATTTCATGCGTCCCGACACGTTGTGATGATGATCGGCCGAGAGATGAGTCCCGGTGATGGCGCCTTCCATTCGGTTGAAGAACGGGAGTTGGCGAGCAATGCAGTCGTTGACCAGGCCTGTCAGCGTCGATTCCACTGGACCGAGAGTGCCATTGTACCCGTTGTATTGCTGAAAGAACGACGGAAAATCGGGAAACACTGTCAGATCCTGAGGCGACGACGATTGCCAGAGTACGACATCCCGAGCGCGCATTTCCAAATACCACGACACGTGACCACGATATAGCGCGGCTTGACGCATGTATCGAGTCGTTTGGGCACAACGAATCACCTTGGCGGCATCAGCACTGCCAGAACGGGACGTGTACAAGTCGTATGTCATTTAAACAAGACCGACGTCGCGCGCGCTCTGTTCAAACAGCTGCACGGGATAGTTAAGGATGATAGGCGCCGGGATCAATTTCTCTATTTTGGCCTCATCCATTACATGGAACGTGGCACCACAACCGCCTGAGTTCTTCGACTTCTTGCACACGTATCGAGCACAGATAGCAAATCCGGTGGTGTCGATTCAATCGATGATTCGCGGGGCACTAAATTGCTTGCGAAAAAGAAAGCCTATTTTGTTGCAAGACGGACATGCACCCGTTGTCACGTTGACGCTGTACTGTCGTTCCGGATCGATCGCGAACAACGGTTTCAGAAGATACGCGTTTAGGTCGGGGCGCTTGCTCCACAGTGGCACAGGCGGATCAATTCGGATAGGAGGGCGCAGGCCATCCTCGATCAGTTGCAGTTGGATCTTGATCCAATCCTCCTGAATCTTGTTCAACGTGCCAGAATGTTTGCCACAAACGCACGGCTCACTAGTGGGGCGGTCGAATGCTGACGAATAGAATGGCGGCGCTTGACTCGGAATCGATTCCGACGGAATTTCATTGCAGCGGCGGACGAGGGTCTCCGTCGAGCGTTGTGTTTTTGCAATATCCCGTAGCATAAGATCGGTACCGTTCATTGGCGATGATGACTAACAGACAGACAATCCTGAATAAAGACTAACTGGAGCAAATAAGTCCTGCCAAATAAAGTCATAGTAATTTGAGTTAACACACTGAATATACAAAAATTATTTTCTTATTAGATCTAACTTCTAAGTATAAGACATTAAAATGATCAGAAAACATTTTGATTCATATGAAAGTTTGAGCAATAACCTTGTTCAATACTTCAATATCATAATTTTAGAACTCTAACACTGACCATCTTGCATGATATATTTAGCCCATAGGATCAAAGTGAAAATGCTTTAAAATATCTTAATAATACATGTGAATCGGTTGTGTTGCATACAAGGGATATAATGGAACAGTGGTTTGAGAAATTTAATCTTGGTAAGAAGAAGTGATTCAAAATGATTAAAATTATCTATTAAATGTAGAAGGAGAAAAGGAAAGAAATAGAACAAGCTTATAAATATTATTTGAAAAATATTTGAATTTTTCTTAGAAAGTTTCATTTTTAAAACTAATATAACGTTTCATTGTTGTTCTAAATGAATGTTTTCAAAGTCTGGAAACCAATTAAACAAGAAGGATGCTTGCTCTTCACTATATGTTGGTTGTCGTGGGTCCAATGCATCGTGCAAAATCACTATGTTAGATGATCCCTGGTGTGACCCATCTAAAAAATGTTATTATTTTCATGTTGTCTATCACGCATCACCCATTTGTGTTTAATAGTACCAAGCGCCTCTTTTTTTACCTTTGGGCTTTGGTATGGAAGTAATGGGGTTACTTAGGACACCAACAATGCATGGTAACTAATGCACAGAGCAATCACTTCAGTAAGCATCATTTCTCATGTATTATGAGTATCTTTATAAAATAAGAATTTGTCCTTTAACTCAGCTTCTTCCATACCACAAAACATGTCAAGCAAAGGAGAAAACCTTGGAAGTAAATCCCAGGGAGCCCAAAACAGTTTGCATCTCTTACTGGAGACCGGGAGACATCGCCACAGGGTCCCATTGTAAAATAATTTGAAATGTTTTTGAAAGAAAACAAACTTATACAAGCTCAAGTTGTTGAACAATAAATACAGAATACATACCAAGCTATTAAAGTAGTGTCAAGATTAATATAACATTAAAATATCAAAAAAGGTAAAATTAACCAGTGTTACACTGCCAAAATAGTAGAAAAAATGTAAGGTGGCATACTTACTTGACATTTGTCCATTCGAATAAAACCACAAAGCTCCCTCTATCTCTGTTGGCAAGGTGATCTCCAAATTTATCAAAATTTAATTGAAGAAATAATGTCAAATGCAGGAGATAACAATTGACTCATGAAACATGGCAAGACAATGTCACGGTGAAGAGGAACAAATAGCAACAACAACACATTCTATGAAAAAGATCTCAACGAGCTTCTCGGGCATCCAAACAATTTCACATCAATCACGGTATATAAATAACAATCATAGTTTGTGGTGTCTTTTGTGAACACAGTCGGGTAACTTCAATTGCTATTCAAGAATGGTCATGAACATGAAATACATATACTCATGAGAATTGGAATTAGAATGAGATCCGAATAACTATGAAAATTGATTTCAAAGAATTGCATGAAACTGGAAGAGTAGCAGCTGCTTTGCAACGTCGCGAGAAAGGAACGGGATGGAAAATTGGCGGAGGAAGGAACGGCGATGGAGGAAAAGCTGGGAGGAACACTACGAATTTAACAGTTGTAGCACATAAAGACAAAGAGTACCCTCATCCAAATTCTAACTGTGAATGAAGTGTTCTGCTATGCATTGAACATTTGTACCACCAAATCTTGTAGAACTTATTATTTGAGATAAGCATCAAAGATTTTTAGTTAGAAAAATCTGATAGACATCAGGAATCAAGGAAAAATTTCTGAATTAAAATCAAATTCCAAACAATCGAGCAGAACCAAGCTCAGAAAAAATCAGTAACTGCAGTCATCCGCTCAAAACCAAAAGGGAATAAACAGGAGTAGCGTACAAATCAAACTTGTGTATTGCTGAAAAATCACATGCTCCATAGCGGCTCAAAACCAGACAAGAGAAGGAATCCTTACCAAAAATCTGGAATTCTCCAGGAGGAAGAAGGTAGAAATTGAGGCCGGTGGATCTATTTCACTGTCATTTCAAGCTGTGACGTTGAGCGATGGAGGTGGTAGAGTGCGTCTTCCTCTTCGTCGAGTAGTCGAGATGCCCCAGGCCCACACAAATTAAGGCACTGATCTACCGTTGCTCGCCGTCCCTAGGAGGGGAGCCGCCGGATGTGAGAGGGAGGAGACGAGGTCAAGCGCGAGAAGCCGAGGGCAGAGTGCGGATACGACTGGAAGAACTACGATCAGGAGAGGGAAAAGGAGAGGGGATAGTGAGAGGGCCCGAAAAAAGGAGAGGAGATTTATTATACTCACAGGCGATGTGGAAGGTAGAAGAAGCAAGCGTCGGAAGTCATCGCTCCAGAAGTCGCGTGCCTCGTCGTCGTCGCAGTCCGTCGCGTGCCTCCTCGCTGTCGCGATTTCTCGTTCGTCGCCTGCGAAGGAGTTGCAGGAAGGAATATCGGGGGAGTAATGGCTCGCGAACGGGACCGGAGAAGGTTTTCGCGATTTTTTAACGCACAGCGGGGGTATTTCCGGAATCGCCTAACTTCAGTCTGATTCAGTCGGACTGAAGTGAGGCCCGACCGGGGGGGGGGGGGGGGGGGTATTACAACCCCACTCCCGCCTAAATCAAATCTGAATACAATTGGAAAAATTAATCCAGCTTCGATTGTCGCTTCACGCAACTAAACTAAATATCGTCGCGCCCGCAACCCAACACTTCAGACTATCGGACCAATTTATTAATGGTAGTGATGACCGATCACACCAATAAACTTTAACAACAAAATAAGAACGTGATACAACGACATATGACGACGATAACACGCATATGCCGATAAAACGAAAATTGACGACACCACACATATGACCATAAGAGTACTTTTACAAGAAACACACACACACACACAAACGAGCATAGCTCATCCGGATGCAACCACAGATGCATCAACAACACTCTAGCGAAGAAGCTGCTTCGTCGACCGCGCCCAGAAGTCTCCTACGTGTGTGGCATTCAGCAAGTCCCACCAACAAATCTCTTGTGCACTACATAACAGTGTTCAACAACAGGGTATCGTCTGAGAACGTCCGCCGCCACTAGAAAGTGATAGTAACCGAGCTTTGTGTGAGGCTGTCTGTCACCCACCGAGTGTGTACGCGTTCTCGCTCATCTCCTAGTTGTAATGATGAGCGGTCTGTCGCCCTTGATTTCACTAATAATTTATAAACTATCGCTGATTGAGAAGTTTGGTTAGCACTGATCCGATCACGTCATTTTTAGCCTAGTTGAGAGGGGGTTTTCCACGTTAAAATCATCTTGTGAAAATATTTATTTACTCTGTGATTGTTTGTACGCTCGACTGCTCTACGGGCTAAGGCTGTCTAGTTTAGTCCGATCTACTAGGAGCTTTAAGTTGTCCGCAATAATTTGGCGCTATCTGTTGGAAACAGAGTTCTCCAAAGATTAAGGACAGTATCCTCCTCCTAGCAATACTCGTGATAGATATCAATGGTTAGGAGAAGTACTCACACTACCTAAGGATCTGCCCATCAGGGACTTGCCAATGTCGGACCGTCCCATTCTCTAATTAATGCACCTCGACAAGAGGAGACCACTAACACGCTAAACAACACACTCGCTGGATGAGTCACCTGTATGGAAAAACATCAAGCTGAAGTACTTGCGCTCCTCAGAAATTTGGGGGCATCCCAAGCTCCCATGGTGCCTCCAATGCCCGTCAATCATCCGGCTCCACTTGTAGTCCCTGCTCCAGAAAACTCTGAGGAATACTCGGAAGCAGCAAGCACTTCACACCCCGCTTGGCTAGATTCGCCGAAGCCGGTCAACAGCTGCAACGCCAACGGGCGACCACCCTCGAAAATCCCTCTAGAAGACCTATAGGGAAGAGATCATAGAGTTAATGGCCGAGGAGTATGGTCAGATCAGCCGATTAGCTGCAAATCTAGATCTCCTTATTCAAGCCGGATCCTCGCAGTCACCCGAAGTTTTGGCGCATCCCGTCCCGACCGGGCTCAAACTGCCAAACATTGAGTCCTATGACGGGATGGAGGATCCTTCAGAACACATCAACAACTTCACCACAGTTCTGCAAATTTATAATGCTCCCGACCAGCTCCTTTGCCAAGTGTTTCCAGCCACGCTGAAAGGCCGGACTAGGACGTGGTTCCATTCCCTTCGGGGAGAAACAATCCAGAACTTTGCATAATTGACTCAATAGTTTTTAGACCAATTCGTGGCTAATCAGAAGATTTTGAAAGATGCTTCTCATTTGTTAGGCATCTGTCAAACCGAAGGGGAAACTCTTAAAGAGTTCTTTCGTCGATTTGCATCTGAAGCAAGACAAATAACCGGGGTAGACTGTCACAACCTGCATTTTCTCTATATTAAACAATACATCAGAGTCCGAGAAAATACGCGTCGTAATGCCACGTCGTGCAAGAGACAACTGCAGACACTCAGGCAAATCCTACTCGTAGTACTTTTCATGAAAATTCATGAGTTATAATTTTAAAAAAGGATTTAAATTAAGGTTTAATGACTGTGTCCCTCGGTTCAATGGATCGACTCGTCCATACTAATGGTGTAAATAGAAATACGCAGCGGAAAATACTTAGTTTTATTTACTTATCATTCTATATGATCATGACAACCAATGATAACACAGGATATGCAAACCTCTAAGTTTAGTATATGTACGAAATAACTTTTATAAACCTTTAAAATAAAGTGTTATTCATTTTAAAAGATGCTATGAACTGATGGCGTAAATCCTTTTATTTTTTTATATTTAAAATATCTAACATGTGAACATATCAAAAAACTTCCCAGAGAGCAAGTGCGTTACACAAAACCAGCAAGAAAGTAAGCTAACAGCTAACAAAGTGTCTAATATCACAACAAACTGTGGGTGTCAACAACCTGATACAAACTCAAAGAAACGCAATAGTATGTCTGAGCTAAGTAAAACAAAACTACAACAGACAACTACCTCACGACGGTGAGGTGAAAAGTCACAGGTGCAACTGCTATGATGAAAACACCAGCTCAAGCTCCACTACTAGCTACTGCTCTGAACCTGAGGCATTCCAAAGACAGAATACCTCAGCAAGAAGGTACATATAGTGGCAGAAAAACAAGCAAAAGTAAGCAAAGGTGTATAAGGGTACCAACCCAAGACCAATAATACTGAAAGTAATGTACGGAAGGAATAATACATAATCAATAAAATATACACTTACGTGAATTGTCACGTACACCAAACTACACCAAACACACGAAACTATAAGGTGGAAACATGAATAAATCATAAGGAAAAATTTTAGATAATTTATTAGCCACTTGTGAACACCGGAAACTCCCGGTGCCTAAGGGGGAAGGCATTTCTGCCAGCACCCCCAAAGAACTCAAACTCTACCGGGAACAAGGGCGAGGTGGTCTCACATCTTGACACACCTCCACGGATAAATATTCGGCAATTGCGACAGGAGATCGCTCCAACAGTACACCAACAGACCCCGAAGCCAAAATCCGGGTAGAGTTCCACAAGGCACCAATTTAAAGAAAACGGGCACTGCGGAGGTGGTCTAGTCCACTAACACTCACAACCTAGTAAACCATGACTTATACCTCGAGACTTGACACATCAGACCCGACTAGACATTGCTAGACTTAAATAGCGAATTTAACCTAGGTAAACGTGTCAAGGCAAAGAAAAACAATCAACTCGACTCACCGAACAATCTTGACACACAAGCTTCACTAACCGGAGGCCCACTTAACAAGTGAACAACCTTTACGATGAATTTACGAACTTAAATACACTTTACCACAACCAACATGGCGGCTAAGGGACGATCAAAATCCAAGGAGCATAAATCGTTCGAGGAAACGCAACACAATTATTATTAGCGACGCTACGTGGTTAGTTTAGCATAACAAAAATAGTTCTACGAGTGGATTTCAAGTGGAAAAATCAAGGCATACATACAATCAGAACGAATCGGAATGGTCATCGATATTTATGAAAAACGAAGAGCGTTCGAAAACGCGATCTAAGCATGGCAACATGTCAAAACGATTTATTAACGAAGATTAGAAGGTTTTTACCATGATCAAAAGAGGAGGGAGGATGAAAAAACCACCACTTGCCTTGGTTTTGCCAGATAAGTTCTCTGAATCGCTCCTCATCGTAGATCGGGGCAAGAGCAGGCATGAGGAGTTGAAATCTACGCAAAAACGGACGAAATAGAGGTTAGGGCCAAAAAACACTAACGAGAAAAGCTCATGTAACGAGAAAATCTTACCACAATTTAGTGGTGTACAAAAGGACCAGGCCCAATGGGCCGACCCGAGCCCGGCCTGGTAAAGGCCCGGCTAGGCCCGGCCCGGCAAAAGCTCGGGCCAAGGCCAGGCCCGGGGCCCAGACAGGGCTCAAATTTAGAGCCATTGCCCGGCCCGATACCCGGGCCGGGCAAAGCCCAATTTTCGGACTTTGCCCTGTCGGCAGAAATTTTGCCTAACGGCTCTTATTAGAGCCATTAATTAAACGGCTCTAATAAGAGCCTTTGCTACTGCTCTTCTTAAGAGTCGTTAGCTGCTAAGCTAACGGCTCTAATAAGAGTCGTTAGGCGTTAGCAGCGGCCAGCTGCCCCGCTGCTATACAACAGCACAATAACTACTGTGCTGTTGTACAAAGCCTAGGCCCTAGGCTCATTATTTTTTTAAAAAAAATAGTTTTTTTTTTTTTTTTTGAAACCACCCCTGCCCCCACCTCCCCCCCCCCCTCTCACACTCTCTCCCGCTCTTACTCTCATTATTTTTTATAAAAAAGTAGTTTTTTTTTTTATAACCCCCCCCCCCCCACCACCACCCCCCCCCCCCCTCTCTCTCACTCTCTACTCTCTCTCTCTCTCTCTCTCTCTCTCTCTCTCTCATTCCCAATCCCCAACCCGAGCACCCCCCTATATCTCTCTTACTCTCTCTCACTCTCTCTCTCCCACTCACTCTCTCTCAGCTCTCTCTCTCTCTCACTAAATCTTTCTCTCTATTTCTCTCTCCAACTCACTCAATCTCTCACTCTTCAAGGCTCTCATACCTCAACGACAGCATGACGTCGTCCTCCTCAACGCTTTGGTCGTCTACTCAAAGTATGTCTGTAGTGGTGCAGCACAATCGTAAGGCAGCAGTTTGGGAGCACTTCGATAAGGTTCAAGTTGGCGCCGAATTTAAGGCGCGGTGCAAATTATGCTCGAAGTTGCTGACCCTTACCGACAACTCGACACTATCAAGACACCTTAAGTCTTGCATGTCGAAACAAGCTCCCGAATCCAGTCAGGCACAAATTTCAGGAGCAGGAGAAATTTGGACATACGATCAACTTCGCTAACGGGACCTGCAGATGAAACATGTCATCAAACATGGGTTGTCATTCAGCCATTACGACAACGAGGATGCGACGAAGTACATATATGGAGGCCTTCAGCCCAAATATCAACAGGTAAGTAGAGCTTCTCTTAGGCGCGACACCATTAAAGCTTATTTAGAATCAAAAAAATTGTTAATAAATTTTTTTGAAAATTTTGAGGGTCGTGTAAGTTTAACGAGTGACGTTTGGAGCAGTAGTATAAAAGTAGGACTATCGTACATATGTATCACGTGTCATTGGATAGATCCCGTCTCATGGGAGTTAAATAAGCGCGTAATTTGTTTTGAAGGTTTCGAATATCCGCACACTGAAAAAGGTATATATAATGTAATTATGAAATGTGTGCGCGAATTTAAATTAAAAGATAAAATAATTAGTATTTCTTTTGATAACGCCTCTAACAATAACGTAGCTATTGATTGGCTAAAACGCGATTTAAAACCAATGCTAAACGGTGTGTTTTTTCACACTCGCTGTGTTTGTCATGTTTTAAATTTAGTAGTACAAGATAGCTTAGCCGCTATGGAAGCGTATATTGAAAAAATTCGTCTTATATTTAGAGTCATTTATAGTTCTAGGCAACGATCGCAGGATTTTAAAAATTTTGTAAACGTACAGGGTAAAAAAATATTTGAAACCACAATTTGATATGCTTATTAGATGGAACTCAACATATAAAATATTAAAAAGAGCATTTCAACAAAAATCACTATTTATGGAATATTATAATATGGTAAATAGTCATGATTTAACCAATGTCGATTGGGACGTATTAGGACATTACATGGATTTATTAAAATGTTTTTATAGGGCGACGGTTTTTTATCTGACGTGTACTATCCCACCAGCTCCCTATTTATTGAAAATTTTGTAAAAATCACACAAAAATTTAATTATTATAGACAACATGATGGATGACGTCCATTAATCGAAATAATGAAAGAAATTTTTTAAAAATATTATAGAGAAATGTCTGCAATGTTTTCGTGCACCGCCGCTTTAAATCCGTTATTCAGCGTAGACGGCGTTGAAAATTTGATAAAAGAAATAAATACAAACTTAAATTTAAATTTAAATTTCGATGATTGTGACGACGTTAGTATTATAAAATTTAATTCTGTTTTTACCGAGTGTTATAATTATTATGATAACTTATACGACTCCCGGCCCCGGGAAGAAATAACACAACCGAAAATAAAGGATACTTTTAAAAACAAAATTTTAGACTTAGCAGCTAGGAAAAAGGCACGCACATTTAGTAGTTTAAATGAATTAGGATTCTACACTAAAACACAATTCCGTGATTTTATGAGCACGGAGGAGATTGCAAACTTCGATCTCCTAAAATGGTGAAAAGGTAAAGTTAATACATATCCTATTTTAGCATATATGGCATGTGATTTACTAACAATCCAAACTAGTACTGTAGCTTCGGAGTCCGCTTTTTCTCATAATGGCAGAGTTTTGAACGAGCGGAGGAGCCGGCTCGATGAAGAATCTTTGGAAATGTGCATCTGCTACAAGGACTATTTGGATGCTATGAAAAGAAAGCAGCACATGACAACATTAGAGGATAGCTCAGAGGAGATCGAAGATGAGATGGATGCGATGAATTTATAAGACGATTGAAGAGCAAGCGCACATCTAGTTGTTGCCTTCAAAGTTAAAACTGTATTTTTCTGTTTTGTTAAATTAATTAATATTGTAGTTTTTTTTATCTAAAATTTAAAATGCTAATAAATTTCATTTTTTTAAAAAAATTTTTCAATTAATGGAAATTCTAAGTTGTAAATATTTTTTTAATATTAATGAAATTGAAATTTTTTTGTTCATGCGAGCGGATTTTTTTAATGTATTAAAATTTTAAAGTATATTATTTTTTTAAATATAATTTAATTATTATGTTTTAAAAAAAATCAAGTTTAAAGCCCGGCCCGAGCCCGGTTTCAGAAAAGCCCGGGCTTGGCCCGATTGAGAAAAGCCCGCTCGCGTTGGGCCCGGTACCGGGCTGGCCCGATCTGGCTTTATGCCCACGGCTAGCCACAATTGCGTCGCTCTCGTCGAGAGCTTTCTGGATATATGCTCCGTTGAAGATTTCGAGCACCGGAGCTCCGTCGGCGGCCACCGCAAGATTCACGAAAAACTCGCTCTCGCTCCCGGTCTCTCCGCTCTGGTTCCGCTCAAATGAAGAAGAAGAAGTTTTGTCATCTTATATATATATATATATATATAATATTAAGAAAATATTAATTGTTAAACATCATATATTCATACCTTAAGCGCAGACGAGCAGAAAATGAGATTAGAGGCTTAAGATTGATTCAAATCAAAAAGTAATCAACATTAAAGTTGTAGATCTCGTCGAGAAGAACAAATTTCATGTTAATCATTTTTTTTTATTTGACATTGTTTTGACCCTCAAAATTGCGACCGAAAGTTCGCGAAAAGTGTTGGCTGAAAACAATTTCTCGAGAAATACATTGGATTTCTCGAGAAGAAATCAATGTATTTCTCAAGAAATCAATGTTTTTTCTCGAGAAATCAATGTTTTTTTCACGAGAAATCATTGTATTTCTCGAGAAATCAGTTCTGTTTTTTATTCCGTGATAAAATGACGATACGTGGGGCTAAACGCACCTCGATTCGAATGAAATTCGCACCGTAGGCGAATGTCGGAGCTACGAATCTAACGGCGAAGACAAAACTAAAATCCGACGTGCCATTCTCGAGATATTAATTTCCAAAGTTTACGACAAACGTAAATAATACAAAACTACAAACGCGCGCCGAGACTTCAAAAATGCTCGGATCGGGACGAAACTCGACGAACAAGTCCAAAATTAATTAACTTAATTTCAACGTGAAAAATTTCAGTGTTCGACGAAAATCCCAAAATCTGGTCAGTCGGATCTAACGGACGCGAAATCTCACTAACGATGTTGCACCATCAACTTGACGTTAACAGTAATGCTCTGACGTCATAAATACGTCATTACTGAATTAAATAATTATCGGAAAATCGGGAGTGTTACAGTCACCCCCCATAAAAAGAAGTTTTGACCCGAAACTTAACACAACTCCAAAACTAAACCAAAAAAAATAGTCAAATACTAACAAATTAGAGACGTACCAGAAAAACTAGGGAAAGAGATGCAGATGGGATTCCCTCATTGCTGACTCCAATTCCCACGTCGCGCTCTTGACGTCTTGATTCTGCCAAAAAACCTTGACCATGAGGATTGTCTTTTTCCGCAACACTTGATCCTGGGTCTCCAAGACATGGACATGCTCTTCCACGTACGAAAGGTTGGACTGAATCTGGGGCACTGAGTCAAGGACCTGACGATCACTATGAACACACTTCCGCGACTGGCTCACATGAAACACATTATGGACACCAGGGAAGGTAGCAGACAGATCCAGCCTATAAGCAGACACTCTGATGCGCTCAAGAATCTGAAAAGGTCTCACGTACCTGGGATCCAACTTGTGGTTCCTTCCAAACCTTTTAACACCTGGCATCTGAGAGACTTTCAGAAAAATCTTGTCCCCAACAACAAACTCCAGATCAGACCTTCGCTGATTATCATACTTATCATAATGCTATTGAGCTACCCGGATCTTCTCACGAATGTGTGTTACTGAGATACTCATTTCTTTTAGGGCTTCCAGACCTAACAGTGGTCTCTCTCCAACTTCAGCCCAAAACAGGAGAATCCTACAATGCCTCTCATACAAGGCCTTGAACAGGGTCATCTGCAAACTCTCTTGATAACTATTATTATAAGCGAACTCCATCAGGCTGAGACGCTGATCCCACGCTCCACCGTGATCTAGGATGTAACATCTTATCATATCCTCCACAATCTGATTAACTCTCTCTGTTTGACCATTGGTCTATGGATGATAAGCTGTTGAAAACCTGAGGTCAGTGCCAACGCTCCCTGCAAGCTTTGCCAGAATCGCGACATAAACCTGGAGTCTCTGTATCTGATACGATACTTACGGGCACTCTATGCAATCTGATGACCTCATCCAAATACAACTCGACTATCTTCTCCATTGAATAACTAATCTTGTATGGCATAAAATGAGCACACTTCGTCAATCTATCAACGATCAACCAGACAGAATCGTGCCCACTGGGAGATCTCGACAAAATGGTGATGAAATCCATCGAAATACTCTCCCACTTCCAGCTTGGAATATCTAACGGTGTTAATTTACCATTGGGCCTTCTATGGTCAGTCTTAACACGCTGGCACGTGTAACACTCAGACACAAAATTCGCTATATCATTCTTCATACCTGACCACCAGACAATTTGCTTCAGATCTCTATACATTTTGGTGGAACCAGGGTGATAGGCAACACGAACCATGGTGATAGGCATCACGAACCATGCGCTTCACTGCAAATCTTAGCCTGAATATCATCAAAAGCGGGGATGCAAAATCTACCCCGGTACTTCAGGGTGCCTTATTCGTATATAGAGAAACCAGACAATTCTCCATTCTTCGTTCTTCCTTGGAGATGTTGAAGATCGGGGTCTTTTTTGATGTAACCTTGTGAGGGTAATCCAGGAGGGCTCTTCTGCTTCCAAGCTAGAAGGCCAAGAACTACTCCCAACTGAGATGTCCATCAACAAGAACTCTTCTACTAGGGACTGCATAGACAAATTGAAGATTTTGGCGGTCTTCCTACTTAAAGCATCGGCTACCACATTAGCCTTGCCCTGATGATAGAGAATCTCTACTTCATAATCAGCAACATATTCCAACCACCTACGATGACGCAAATTCAGCTTCTTTTGAGTGAAGACGTACTTCAAGCTCTTGTTGTCTATGTAGATCTTGCACATCGCATCATATAATAAATGTCTTCAAATCTTCAGCGCATATATTATAGCCGCAAATTCTAGGTCATGTGTAGGGTAGTTTCTTTCATGGATCTTCAATTGCCTCGATTCATATGTGATCACCTTTCCTTCTTGCATCAGGACACAACCAAGTCCGATGTGTGATGCATCCACATATATAGTGTACTCGACTCCTTTAGTAGGCAAGGTCAAGACTGGAGCAGTACACAATCTCATATTCAACTCTTGGAAAGCTTCACCGCACTTATCACTGCAAATAAATGCAGTGTTCTTCTATGTAAGTCTAGTCATCGAAGCAGACAATATAGAGAACCCTTCCACGAATCTTCTATAATATCCGGCCAGACCTATGAAGCTCCTAATCTCCTTAGGTGTAGTAAGCCTCTCCCAATCCATTATAGCAGAAATCTTCGATGTATCCATAGAAATTTTGTCCTTGCTTACAATATGACCCAAAAAGGACACTTGTGGTAACCAGAACTCGCACTTACTCAGTTTCACATAGAGCTTGTGCTCTCTCAGGGTCGACAAAACTAAACGCAAGTGTTTGGAATGTTCCTCAACACTGTGGGAATATACGAGGACGTTATCTATGAACACGACCACAAAACAGTCTAAGAAGTCCTTGAATACTCTGTTCATCAAGTCCATGAAGGCAGAGGGTGCATTCATCAAACCAAAGTACATCACCAAGAACTCAAAATGTCCATGTCGGGAATGAAAGGCCGTCTGTGGTATATCAGGCACACGGACCCTCAATTGGTGGTAGTCTGAATGAAGGTCAATCTTCGAAAATACAAAGCATCCCCATAACTGATCAAACAGATCATCAATCTGTGGCAACGAATACCTGTTCTTGATGGTTACCCTATTTAACTCTCGATAATCGATGCAGATCCTCATGGAACCATATTTCTTCTTCACAAACAAAACTGGAGTACCCCAAGGTGAAGAACTTGGTCTTATAAAGCCGCACTTCAGCAACTCGTCTAGCTGGATGCGCAATTCTTTTAACTCACAGGCTGTCATGCGGTACGGTGCATAAGCAATGAGGCGAGTACCTGGCTTGAGGTCTATTACGAACTCCACCTCTCTCTTAGGAGGAAGTCCTGGAAGACTATCAGGAAAAATATCTGGAAACTCTCGCACCACCGGGATATCCTCGACACATGGTGTAACCAAAGCCGTTTCCAAAGCAGAAATAGAAATAAGATATGCCTCACAACCAGACTCTATAGCTCGACGAGCACATACCACAAAAATAATAGGGGAACCCTTACCCCAAAGACCATATACGCTCATAGGCTGATCGTTGTCCATCTTGAAGTCTAATTGTTTCGCTTTGCATTGGATGACTGCATCGTACTTGGACAACCAGTCCATGCCCAAAATTACGTCGAAGTCCACCAGATCCAGCACCTTCAGATCCGCAAAATCTAGGAAACCACCTAGATAGCTAGGGCATTTCTGAACACCCTGATTTAATATTACCAGATCTCTAGATTGAAGCTTGACGTTAAAAGAATCTTCTAACTGGTCCACGTCCAAATGATGTTTATCTACGAAACTCCGAGCTACAAAGGAATGGGTGGCACCGAAATCGAAGAGAACGCGTGCCCACCATGTCTTCACCTTAAACTCGCCTATAATCATAGAGTACGTAACTAAACGAACGAGAAACTAGGGCAAACAACGAAGGTTAAAAATTAGACTGTAATCTAACTTGATATCACCTGATTGGAGGTTTGAGCTTCCTCCTTGGTCAACACATTCATCTTTCCTTTCCCCCTATCCTGGTATTGCGGCGGCGACAAAGCTCGAAGCAGAGCAGGCTGCAGTGGAGTCTGAGTCTAGGCATGAAGGCTTCAGGTGCCCCTTCTGCCCACATTGGAAGCAAACCTTTTCCTTCAACCAGCATCGACTTACGTCATGTCCCATTCTTACGTAAAACGTGCACACCAGATTTCCTTTGGGTGCGCCTTGGATGGCGAGCACCCACTGCTGCTTTTGAGCTACATTCCTCTTGTGTCACTTTTCATAAGGGTGGTCAGAACGACCTGAAAGTCCACCTAGTGTCAACTATCTTCACCTATGGGGGGGGGGGAATCGGTGACGTGCAGCGTTTTGCGGAATTTAAGATTGTACCTGCACAATAAAAATAAACAGCACAGCACACAGAATACACAAGCTATTTATAGTGGTTCCCCGATTTGGGTACATCCACTTTCCCCCTTCGACCTATCTCCCAACAAGGGACGACTCGGTCTCTTCACCAACAGGATTGAAATCCAATCCTTGCACTATCGGAAGGAACCCTTCCACACGTAGGAGTCAACACTCCCACAACACGGGTTGCACCCAACCCTTACAACACGGAACAAACGTTCCTTTACAACAAAAGTAAAACTAGAATGTACAAGAGATACAAACTACGTTTGGAGACTAAGGTGTCCATCTTCGTTGACGACGTGTTCTTGAAGTCCACAAAGAGTCCACAACCCTAGATCTCTCTTGGAGAGGATCTCCCCGGAACCGGCGGCGGCAAGATGGGCGGCGGCAAGGTTCACGGGATCGGCGGCGACGACGATGTACGGCTGCTGTACTTTGGAGATCCAAACTTCGTAACGAAGCTAGCTAGGTCTACCAACGGTCACACGAGGATCGGTCGTCTCGATCGATTCGGACGGGGAAGTTTTTCCCGATCAACAAATCGAGGGACAAGGGATCTCTGGATAGACGTGTGAGACTCTAAGCTTGGCTAAGCTTCTGTCGCCGGAGGATCAGGAAGAATCGCGATCAACAGCGGCGACCAACTAGCGCGAGCGGCGACGGCGGCGGCGGAGCAGAACTCGCGATTTTAGGTTAAGATGGGCTCGGCTTCTTTCTGTGTGTATTGCTACTGTTCAAAAAATACCCGTATATATACTGTAGACACTTTCAATATGACCGTTGTGGGTCCCACAAGTAGAAACCTGAAATCCGGTTCAAAAAAGTGCCAGCGGCAGAATCTGGTTCAGGGAGTTCCAGAAAAATGCCCAAGTCAAAATCGGCGAGAATCACCTGTGATTCTCGTCGAATCGTCGAGAATCAATGGTGATTCTCGACGATTCGGTGAGAATCACAAAGGGATTCTCGACAATTCGTCGAGAATCACAAAGGGATTCTCGTCGAATTTGCCTTGATTGCACGCTGATTTAGCCGGCGAGAATCAGCCAGTGATTCTCGTCGAATCGACGAGAATCACTAGTGATTCTCGCCGAATCAGCGAGAATCACTTGGTGATTCTCGTCGATTCTTACTTAGATGATTTTTCATCTTTCCATCCAAGAGCTGCTCCTTGACCCATCCTTGCTCCTTGTCTGCTCTTGCCTTAACACAGCCCTGTACTTGAAATTAAGTACACTCTAATAGAGAGAGTACACGTAGGCCAACACACTGATCTGCTCAACGAGGGATTACGTCGTGCAGACCCGTGTATATTAACCTACTGCACCCTGACATTGGTGTGCACTTAGCGTGGAATAACTGCAAGCACAACTTGAAATATTTTGTCAAATACATTGTCTATTTACCTTAGCTTGTCCAGGGGCTTCTTCAAATCAGGTACGTTGTGGATACAATACCCAACAATCTCCCCCTATTTGAAGAAGCCTAAACCCTACAAGCTAAGGTGAATAGAGCATATGAGAATGAAAATCATAAATTTGAGAATGAGTTAAGTGAGGTATTCAATACCAATACCAATTTCATGCGAGCAAACTTTAGAGCCACCTTAGCCTTAGCCAAGAGGGTAATCTCCCCCTTTTTGGCTTCTACAAATCTGGGTCTGTAGGATTTGACCCCTTGCTCCCCCTCAGTTCTTGCATCTGTGCTCACACGTGAGTCCCTTGCTCCCCCTCAGTTCTTGCACGAGCTTGGAGCTTCTGTAGTCTTCATTCCTCATAGTTGAGCATTCCCAATTCAGTTTTGAAAAGACTGAACTTGGCTTCGTCTAAGGGCTTTGTGAATATATCTACAATCTGCTTGTCCGTGGGGACATAACAGAGAGAGATGTCCTTGTTCTCTATGTGCTCCCGAATGAAGTGGTAGCGCACTTCAATATGCTTCGTTCTGCTATGCGATACCGGATTGTTGGCAATCGCAATAGCACTGGAGGAGTCGCAGTACATCGGCACTTCCTTGAACTGAAGGTCGTAGTCGGCTAACTGGTTTCTGATCCATAGGAGTTGTGCGCAACAACTGCCAGCCAAGATGTACTCAGACTCTGCTGTGGAGGTAGCTACACAATTCTGCTTCTTGCTGTTCCAAGAGATAAGCCTTCTTCCGAGGAATTGACACGTCCCGGAAGTGCTTTTCCTGTCATCCCTACTTCCTGCAAAATCAGCATCTGAAAAGCCTATTAGCTCGACATCATTGTTTCTCGGGTACCACAAGCCAAGATTGGGAGTACCTTTAAGGTATCTTAGAATTCGCTTTGCAGCGACATAGTGAGATTCTTTAGTGTTCACCTGATATCTGGCACAGACACATGTGGAGAACATGATATTCGGTCTACTGGCAGTAAGGTAGAGCAGGGATCCAATGATGCTTCTGTATTTGGTTTCATCGAAAGGTTTACCTTTCTCATCCTTATCCAGAGACATAGTGGATCCCATTGGAGTCCTCATAGAGGTTGCATTCTCCATACCGAATTTCTTAAGGAGTTCATTTGTGAACTTCGTCTGAGAGATGAAGATTCCATCCTCAGACTGTTTCACCTGAAGTCCCAAGAAATACTTGAGCTCTCCCATACTGCTCATTTCAAACTTTCCTTGCATAAGTTTAGAAAACTTTTTGCAGAGATTGTTGTCCGTTGAGCCGAATATAATGTCATCGACATAGATTTGCACCAGCAAAATCTTGCCTTTGACTTCCCTGAGAAATAATGACTTATCTATTTTACCTCCAGAGAACTTGTTCTCAAGAAGAAAACTAGATAAAGTCTCATACCAAGCTCGTGGAGCTTGTTTTAAACCATATAAAGCTTTATTAAGAAAATAAACATGATTGGGATAAGTAGGATTGACAAAACCTGGGGGTTGAGCGACGTATACTTCCTCTTTCAGGTCTCCGTTCAAGAATGCTGATTTCACATCTATTTGATAGACTGTGAATCCTTTGTGCGAAGCATACGCCAGGAACAATCTGATTGCCTCGAGCCTTGCTACCGGTGCAAAGGTCTGGTCGAAGTCAATCCCCTCCTCCTGTCTGAAACCTTGAGCCACCAGCCTGGCCTTGTTCTTTATGATGACACCATGTTCATCCAGTTTGTTTCTGAAGATCCACTTGGTGCCAATCACATTCTGCTTGTGTAGTCTGGGAACCAGCATCCAAACGTTGCATCGTTCGAATTGATGTAGTTCATCTTGCATGGCCAAAATCCATGCCGTGTCTTTGTTCGCCTCGTCGAACTTCTTTGGCTCAACCTGTGACAGGAAGCTAAGATGCAAAAATTCATTAATAGTACCTCTTCGAGTTCTGACACCGACATGAGGATCTCCGATGATCTGATCTCTAGGATGATCCCTCACGTGTCGGAGCTCTAGAAGTCTGGCGTCTGGAGCTTCGACAACTTCTTGGGCTTCTCCTTCTTCTAAGAGATTTGTTCCATTTTGATCTTCAACATTCCCAGATGACGTGGAGGTGGAAACTTTGACGTACTTAGGAGATTCATCTTTAGCGGTCTCATTGAGATCCAGCTGTTCAAGTCGTGCACCTGCATCTTCAAGAATTCCACTAGAAGAATTGCTGTTAAGCAAACTTCCTTCATCAAAAACAACATTAATTGATTCTTCTACCACTAGGGTTTTCTTATTGAAGACCCTATATGCCCGACAGTGGGAACTATAGCCCATGAATATGCCTTCGAAGCATTTTTCACCAAATTTAGTACGCGGGTACTTCCCATTATTCAGTACATAGCATCTGCAACCAAAGATCCTCAAGTAGGACATGGTTGGTTTCCTGCCTTTCAGTAGCTCGTAAGGCGTCTTGCGATGATGCTTGTTGATCAATGCTCGGTTTTGTACATGACAAGCTGTGTTGACAGCCTCTACCCAGAAGTATTCTGGGAGAGAAGCATCTTTCAACATTGTCGTGCAGGCTTCAATGAGAGTTCTATTTCTCCTCTCCGCAACTCCATTTTGCTGAGGAGTGCGCGGGGAGGAAAACTCATGAAAGATACCTTGTTCTTCACAGAACTCTATCATAGCACCAGATTCAAATTCTGTTCCATGGTCACTTCTGATTTTGACCACTGGGCAGTTAAATTCGTTCTGAACCTGCTTGACAAAACTAGTGAAGATGTCAAACGTATCTGACTTTCGTTTTAAGAAGAACACCCATGTAAACCGAGAATGATCATCAACTATCACTAGCGTATAGGACTTGCCTCCCAAGCTATGAACTTGCATTGGACCAAACAGGTCCATATGTAGAAGGTAAAGACATCGGGAAGAGTCTTTGTCTGCAATGCTCTTAAAGGTAGCCCGAGTCTGTTTGCCCATCTAGCATGCAGGACAGGGGCTATCTTTGATGCACTTGATAACGGGAGCATCCCTTACTAAGTTTTTAGAAAACAGCATACTAATTGTTTTGAAATTAATATGTGTCAATCTCTTGTGTCATTGTTCACAAAGAGATGCACTGCCTGTTGCCACAAGGCATACGGGGGTAGATGAATCTAAACTGAGAAAATCTAAGCAGAAGATATTTCTGCTCCTAATGCCTGATAATACCATCTCAGAAGAGATACGTGAAATTATCAGACATTTATCCTTGCAGAACTTAACGTCATAACCTTTGTCACATAACTGACTTACACTGATCAGGTTATGGTTTAACCCTTCAACATAAGTCACGTCGGTGATAGAGATTATGCCGTTGGAAATCATACCGTAACCTCTGGTGACTCCTCGATCTGACCCTCCAAAGATGACTTTGGGTCCATTCTCGACTGGAGTGTAATCACGCAGCAGGCTTCTTGTCCCGGTCATGTGCCGGGAGCATCCACTGTCCAAGTACCAGATTGGCGTTTTGGTGGCCTTTGGACATTCCTGCAAAACAAAATTAATTTCCCTTAGGAACCCAATCGAACTTGGGTCCTAGATTCCTGGTTAGCATACTCCCCCTCGGTTGGTTAACCCTACGAGTGGTCGGCCTCGCATTGCTAACATAGGGAGTCTCGTGATACCTTGGATTAAACCAACAATCCACGGCAAAGTGACCGACTTTGCCACAACACCAACAGTCAAATCTGTTGTACCTCTTCCTAGGCTCCTGCCTTACCCTGGGAACGGTGGGTACAGCCGGGGCTTTGGATCTGGAGGTGGGGGCCTCATAGTGATTGCAGTCACAAGACTTCTTCACCTTCTATATAACAGGCTTGGCTTTTGGTGCCTGCTTTCCATTATGGCCGCTACAGTATTGACCATAATTTCTCATGTGGATTTCCTCATAAGGTGCCTTGAAGGCACTCTCACCGAAGTTCCGGGGAAAGGTCCAACCGTCATATCGGCTCTTTGGCTTTGCAACCGAGGGCCGGAAATGATGGCCAAATGTTGATTCAAAGTCATGTTGGTTGCAAGGAAAGCCAGGCTTTCTGAACGCAATAGGACTAAGCGGAGCCTTTCCCCTTTCATCAGTAGAGGCCTTCTTGGCGGCCTTATTCTTCCTCTGGTTCCTGTTTCTCCTGTATGAGGAACCCCTACATGCCCCTACATGCCCCAAGCTAGCTCCTTTGGCCTGAGCAGAGAAGGTATCAACTACTGGAAGAACAGTTTTTGGCATAGAGAAGCTCTTGACGATCTTCCTTTCTGCCGCAAGTTGTTCTTCCAACTTGTCGACTTCCTCCTGCTTAAGATCAAGGAGCTTAAGAGACTCTGAGTGCTTTGAAGTCAGGTCAAGGTGCTCCTGTCGGAGAGAAATCAAACTGGTGACCTCTTCCCTTAGGGAAACACACTCACCCTTAAGGAATTTTTCTTCCTTTTTCTCAGCCTTCAATCTCTTACGGCACTTCTCGAAAGTGTTGAGCAGAAGCTCATACTTCTCGAGGAGCTCAGCTTCACGGGCCGAAAGGCTATCCTCAGGTTCATCATCCTGAGACTCAGGATCAGAGTCAGAGTTGGAGAGAGGGGTGTGAGCTTTTACCTTCCCAGTAAATGGGGGACATTCTCCTTCTGAGTCGGAGCGACCCACCAGCCCGAAGTAGGCTTCCTCATCATCACTGGAGTCTGAAGAATCAGACTCACTCAGTGTCTTTGGCCTTTTGGCGATGTAGCTCCGCTCTTTCTTACTATCTCTAGAGAATTTGTGCTCCTCTCCTTTCCCTTTTTCTCTCTTGCCTTGATAGCAGTCGGCCACGACGTGTCCTGGCTTATTGCATCCAAAGCAAATAATGTCAGAAGAGCGATGTTTGTTCGGTTTAGAAGCATACCTGTCAGAAGAATAATTTTTCTTCTGATGCCTGGAGGAGGAGCCGTCTTTCTTTCTTTGATTCCTCATCCTGAGGAACTTCTTGAACTCTCGGGTGATGAGGGAGAAATCCTCCTCCGACAGCTCTGAGCTGGAGGAGCATGGCTCGGAGTTCTCCTCCTCATCCTTATTCCTGGCACGGTATGAACCCGCACCCTTGCCTTTTCTGGAGTGACTGGCTTTTAGAGCCACTGTCTTTTCTTTGGCTGCAGCCTTCTCTGCTTCTTCTTCTGCTTTCCTGGTGTTCAGTTGAAGCTCATAGGACATTAGCTTCCCAAACAGAATTTGCGGGTCTGTTTCAGCTAGTCTGCCAAACTCTCGGATGGCGCAGATCTTTGTGTCTCATTCCTTAGTAAGGGACCTAAGAAATTTATCATTGAGTTCACCATTAGTGAACACTCTTCCGTATCCTTTGAGGGCGTTGACAATCTTGAGGAAGTTCTCGTAGGTGACTCTGATCTCTTCCTTAGGCCCTTGTCTGAAGGCCTCATATTTCTGGTTCAGGAGGGATCTTCGATCATCCCTCACTTCATCAGTCCCCTCCATTAGGATGATCAGGCAATGCCAGATCTCCTGTGATGTCCTGTAGTTGCAGAAGTTCTGCATCATTGAGTCATCAACTGCGCTGACCAGAATGTTCTGCGCCTTCTTGTCAAGTCCCACTAGCACCATCTCATCCTTGTCCATTTCAGAAAGTTTCTTCGGCACTTTCTTGGTAGGATCAATGGTGGAGACCTTAGTGGGGACATAAGGTCCCTCCTCCACGATCATGAAGAGTCTGGGATCAACTGCCTCCATGTAGAATCTGATCCTTTCCTTCCAGATAGGAAAGTTGAGCCTGGTGCACACGGGGATCTTGCCAGTGAACTTGAGCCCGTCCATAGTAGATGTTTGCCTTCTTCTTGACACTAGCGGCAGGATTCAACTCAAGGTGTTAACCTTTTTGATGAGCAACCTGCCTCTGATACCTCTTGAAAGTCCACCTAGTGTCAACTATCTTCACCTATGGGGGGGGGGGAATAGGTGACGTGCAGCGTTTTTGCGGAATTTAAGATTGTACCTGAACAATAAAAATAAACAGCACAGCACACAGAATACACAAGCTATTTATAGTGGTTCCCCGATTTGGGTACATCCACTTTCCCCCTTCGACCTATCTCCCAACAAGGGACGACTCGGTCTCTTCACCAACAGGATTGAAATCCAATACTTGCACTATCGGAAGGAACCCTTCCACACGTAGGAGTCAACACTCCCACAACACGGGTTGCACCCAACCCTTACAACACGGAACAAACGTTCCTTTACAACAAATGTAAAACTAGAATGTACAAGAGATACAAACTACGTTTGGAGACTAAGGTGTCCCTCTTCGTTGACGACGTGTTCTTGAAGTCCACAAAGAGCCCACAACCCTAGATCTCTCTTGGAGAGGATCTCCCCGGAACCGGCGGCAGCAAGATGGGCGGCGACAAGGTTCACGGGATCGGCGGCGACGACGATGTGCGGCTGCTGTACTTTGGAGATCCAAACTTCGTAACGAAGCTAGCTAGGTCTACCATTGGTCACACGAGGATCGGTCGTCTCGATCGATTCGGACGGGGAAGTTTTTCCCGATCAACAAATCGAGAGACAAGGGATCTCTGGATAGACGTGTGAGACTCTAAGCTTGGCTAAGCTTCTGTCGCCGGAGGATCAGGAAGAATCGCGATCAACAGCGGCGACCAACTAGCGCGAGCGGCGACGGCGGCGGCGGAGCAGAACTCGCGATTTTAGGTTAAGATGGGCTCGGCTTCTTTCTGTGTGTATTGCTACTGTTCAAAAAATACCCGTATATATACTGTAGACACTTTCAATATGACCGTTGTGGGTCCCACAAGTAGAAACCTGAAATCCGGTTCAAAAAAGTGCCAGCGGCAGAATCCGGTTCAGGGAGTTCCAGAAAAATGCACAAGTCAAAATCGGCGAGAATCACCTGTGATTCTCGTCGAGAATCAATGGTGATTCTCGTCGAGAATCAATGGTGATTCTCGACGATTCGGCGAGAATCACAAAGGGATTCTCGACGATTCGTCGAGAATCACAAAGGGATTCTCGTCGAATTTGCCTTGATTGCACGCTGATTTAGCCGGCGAGAATCAGCCAGTGATTCTCGTCGAATCGACGAGAATCACTAGTGATTCTCGTCGATTCTTACTTAGATGATTTTTCATCTTTCCATCCAAGAGCTGCTCCTTGACCCATCCTTGCTCCTTGTCTGCTCTTGCCTTAACACAGCCCTGTACTTGAAATTAAGTACACACCAATAGAGAGAGTACACGTAGGCCAACACACTGATCTGCTCAACGAGGGATTACGTCGTGCAGACCCGTGTATATTGACCTACTGTACCCTGACATTGGTGTGCACTTAGCGTGGAATAACTGCAAGCACAACTTGAAATATTTTGTCAAATACATTGTCTATTTACCTTAGCTTGTCCAGGGGCTTCTTCAAATCAGGTACGTTGTGGATATAATACCCAACACGACCACAGAAGCTACATGCTTCTCCGCCTTTCTTCTTGAAACCAGGTCAGATGCCTTAGAACTTCCATCATCTTCAGCCTTTCTCTTTTCCTTTCTTAATGCAGCACCACGATTCTTTGCATTATCGATCGCCTCAACTATTAGAGCGGCTTCCACTACCTCAGCATAACTTTCAGCTCTATAAGCGCATGCCAACTACTGAACATCACTTCGAAGTCCTCCGAGGAAATGCTTCACTCTCCCCGCCTCTAAAGCTACCATATCATGAGCAAATCTGCTCAACTTACTAAATTCGATCTCATATTCACTCACAGTGAGCTGTCTCTGCTTTAGATGCAGGAAATTGTTCATCAGGCGGTCCTGTTCTACCGATGGTAGAAACTTATTAAGCATCATCTTTTTGAATGATTCCCAAGAGCATCCTTCCGTCAAGCTCTCCTTCTCCCGGATCCACCAGCTCTTGGCCAAACCTTGTAGCTAGTAGGTAGCAATCATCACCTTTTGGGCTTCTACAAATCCTGAATACAAGAATATCTCTTCCATGGCGATGATCCAGTCATCCAAGGCCATAAAGTCGACTCTTCTATCGTAGGTGGGAGGTCCCAATCGCTGGAAATGCGAAATGAAGTTCATCTCTGGCGGTAGTGACACTGGGGGCACCAGAGGAGCATGAGTAGCGGGTACGGCTTGACCCATAGTAGGGTCTTGCACCACGGGTTGCTACACGGGAGCGACAGACAACAACGACTGAATCTGCGATTGCATCGCAACTAACTGCCTTGACAGAGCCTCATTACTCTAACGCAGACTCTTGATCACCGCATCGCTTTGCTCCCCCAATGACTCACCCTCAGACTGGGGAGTCGACCTCGTCGCAGGACGTTTTGCCGGCAATTCTAGAAATACAAACAAACAACTTATTGAAATCTCAGAGCAAGTTTGCAGCAAGAGCATCTCAGTTGGTGATGAGCTCTCCAGTTGAGAGTTTGTTAAAGGGTTTCGGGTTCGATGCTCAGCGCCAACAACCTACTGTTGTTGAATAGGCACAATGATTTGTGTTGGGGTGTACGGGCTGCAGCCCTCTAGCGACGCTTGACGCTTGACTAATAACCGGGTCAGGTCATTACATAGACCCCGAGCTGATACGGGGAGTCTTACTAGGAGGACTCGATCCCAGTGGATTTTATTTCGCCTTGATGAGGGAAACAGTTCTCAACTATCCTGACATGGTATATGGAGTAGAGGTACAAATTGCGGTAGATGTGGCCATAGATGCCCATCGTCGACAATTTGAGTGAATATTGAAGAGGAAAGAAAGGAACCAACCCCACGACGATAGGAGGAATGTCAAAACAACACATGACTATTGGAGAGCCGCGGTGATCACCCTCTGAGAGTCTACCCAAAGTATACGCCCCTCAAAACTTCACGCGCAAACATATTATATGAGATCCAGGACGATCTGACATTGAGGAGACCTAGGGAGATCCCGAAAGGAAGATGGAATCAGACAAAGTATTATGAGTTCCACAGGGTAACCAGACACACTATCGAGAAATGCATTAAGATAAAAGACAAAATTGAGCGCCTTATTCGTTAGAGAATCCTAAGAATATTCCTCCAGGATCAAACTCGTAATCATCAGGCGCAACTTTGGAGAGAGCATCCACAGGCTCGGCAGGAAGCACAGGCGGATAGATAAGTTATCAGAGTAGTAGAGAATATCTATGGAGTCCCCCTAGCCACCATCAATTCCATCACCCATCCTTTGGGGGATAGTCAGAAAGCCTGAACCGAAGAAACAATAAGCTTGGGAGAAGAAGATCTAAAGGGATTACTCACGACGCATCAGGATCCACTAGTAATCAACACTGAGATTGCAGACCCCAATTTTCACGTCAAGCAAATCTTGGTCGATAATTGGAGCTCAGTAAACATCATATTTATGCCCGCACTTCATGGCATGAAAATCTCAAAAAATAAGCTCCAGCCAGCATCCGGGCCAATCTATGGATTTGACGGCAGGCCCGTCACAGTCAAAGGCATCATTGAGCTCCCAGTCACCTTAGGAGAATTACTGAAGCAGGCTACTCACAACATTCAGTTTGTGGTAGTCAAATCAGAATCTCCTTACAACGCGAACTTCGATCGACCTCCCTAGATGGATTTCAAGGCGAACTCATCCATTCCTCATTTGGCGATGAAATTTGTCACCCCTGTAGAAATATTAGTTGTATGAGGAAATTAAAAGGCTGCTCGTACATGCTATCTACAGCAAACGCGATCTGGGCAAGGTGCCGATATGCGTCTCGAAGCAACCAGCACTTAAGAAGCACTAGAAGAAAAGCCAGGAATCGAAAACACCTTACTATATTCTGGCTATGAGTTTCTTTCTTTAACTTTCTATTATTATTATATCTTGCAAGAACAATGATGTTACTATATGTTTGTGCTCGTACGTTACATTTTATTTTAATGCAATGTTTTTGTTTACTCCTAACTTTATTATCGTAGGAATGCTCGAAGCTTATATGTCCAACCATCAATTGTCAACATAACGGTAGTCCTTATTTGACTCAGATCAAAGGTGGGCCCTTCTCCCCAGCGTAAGGACATGCCGTCGGGTCCATGCCCCAGCGACCTCTCACTTCCCCGAATCGAACGTACGCCCTTCTCCCCTACGGTAGGTCACGATGACGCCATGGCAAGCCCCCTCACGTGTGTCAAATGGCTAGTAGGGCCTACCCCTCGCCATCTTTGGGGCATTTCCCCAGTGACCTCTCACTACCCGGATCGAAGGTTATCCTTTCTCACCCGCGGTAGGTCATGACACCATCAGGGCCTACCATCAGGGCCTCATGGTTTCCATGGTTCAAAGGTTGGTACTTGACCGTCACAATCAACGACACCCCCCGATTCGGATATCTTAATCTCTGCTTGACTAGAAGAGCTCGCACTTCACCTTGCTAGTAGATTGAGATGTCATCAGGTTTCGTCCTTCGGCAGTCTATTGATCAACAATATTCCCTGGTTTGACGCTTTAACTTCTTATGTCTAGTGAGGTTCGCCCCTCGCCCTGATAGGAGGTTACGACATCACCTGGGTCTTGTCCTTCAGTTTTAAACATCCAAGAAAGAGGATTGTGGATGCGCTCAAGGCAACGGTATCAATACCACACAGGCCCAATCAATATCCAAGTAAGACTCAACGCTAGGAAAGACTTGCAAAAAATAACACTACTAGAAAACAGACTTTTAGCCACGGCAGATTGCCGTGGCTAAAAGTCCAAAACCGTGGCTAAAGCCTTTTAGCCACGGCCTACCCACGACAAATGGGTGTGGGCAATGCGAGCGTGGCTAATAGTATTAGCCACGTTGAATTCGTGGCAAATAGATTTTAGCAACGAATTATAGCCACGAATTAAAATTGTGGCTAAAGGGCATGTTTTCAGCAATTATTAGCCACGGTTCAATTGTCGTTGCTAAAATCTCCTTTTTTTGTCACGGTTCAATTGTCGTGGCTAAAAGCTCCTTCTTTCCTCACATAAAAAAGATTCCGCAGGCGCGGCCGGCCGGCCGCCGGCGGCCGGCCGCCGGTCGCCCGTCGCCTGCCCGCCGCCTGCCCGCCGCCCGCCCGCGAGCCCACCCGCAAGCCCGCCCGCGAGCCCAACTTAATTCAAACATTCATTGCGGAATGAGCCATATAAACCTGAAATAGAAGTTTTAACTGGCGGTGTGAGACTAAAAAATACTCATTTTTTGCCACGGATTAGGCTTCCGTGGCTAATACTAATAGTATTAGCTACGAAATAGGTAAATCATGACAAAAACTGTTTTATTTGCCACGCATTAGTCATCAGTGGCTAATATTAACTTATTAGCCATGGAATAGGTACCGTGGCTAATACTTAATTATTAGCCACGGTTTTCCCCCGTGACAAAAAAACCGTGGCTAAATGTCTGTTTTCTAGTAGTGTAAGCAATACAAAGGGAGCATAAAACATCATACACATCATATAAATCTAATACAAAGTACGAGTACAAAAGCTCAAGAAAAGATGCAAACTCCATCATAAAGTGACAGGATCATACAAACTTCAAAGAAAACAAATAAAGGCAAGATCACTACTCGCCAACTACATCTACATCAGAATCAGATCCCGAGCCATCATCCTTGGAGAGATCATCAAAGCCAAGACCAGAGACGTCACACTCAAGTCTCCAAGCAACCATCCGAAGAGCCTTCCACACTCTATGCCTAAGAGCAACTTCTCATAGGCCTTCGATCTGAGGCTCCACTTCCCTGGTCCAAACCTCAGCCCGGATTTCCTCGGCAAGTAAGCAGCAGTCCTGCATATAGTCCAAAGATTCTCTATACTCTACATGTCATGCGGCCTTGTGCTATGCAGCCTGATTCTCTGAGGAGAGTCGCTCTGCCTTAGCCTTCAAAGCCTCCAACGCGACCTTTAAATGAGAAGTCTCTTCCTGAGCATTCCTCAGAAACTGCACGGTCTTCTCTACCAAGGATTTTTCTGTCTGTAGCGTCACCCATGACTTTTCCAGCTACGTCTTCAGCTCCGACCCAATCTGCCGAAAGCGAGATATGTCTCGATCTTGTTTCTATCTCAAGTCAGAAAGATAGCTCTTTGCTTCTCGAAGCTTCTCATGAAGCACCAAATAACCATCTTTTAGGTTCATGTAGTGATCGTTCCCCGCAAGCGCTATATTGTTTTGAGCTCCAATCTATAGTGAAAGGAAACAAGTCCGATTAACACGAAATGGCCAAACAACAAGATAAAGGGAAGGTTTTACTCACCGCATTATTCATCGCCTCTAGTGACGAAGACACGCATTTACCTTTCATTACCTGGGGCGAGGAGCCTCCGAATAAGGAAATTTGCGGGCAAAAGACCCCAGGACCTTAAGATCAGGTTCAACTAGTGTAGTCTCGTCTCTAGAGCTGTGAAGAACTTCCGCAACCAAACAATCTATTCAACATGAGGTATCCTCATTTTAAGATCAGTTGGTATCTCGTATCTTTCTTCAAAATGCATTTTACTCAACGGTAAGCGAGGTGCGCAGCCGCATGAGCCGACATTGTGTATTACCCCTTGGGGTTTGGGAAGAAAAGCAAATCAAAGTTATGTTAAAGAACACCAAAAAGCATTCGCACATGTCAAAATTGGGCTGCCCATAGGTACGATAATCACATCCCGAGCGCGCAATAGAGAGCTCCCGCGTATGAGCACTACACACTAGACCACATCGTAAGGGCGCAAAACCACATAGATGTGTACACGAGCACACAAGCAAACACGAAAATGCGCGCGGAAGCGCGGGAGCATGCACACGACGTGCAGAAGTGCGGGACATGCGGGCGCGGGCACAGACGCGCATTGAACCGTGCACGGGAGTGGGCGCGAGCGTGCGCTAGACCGCGCATGGGAGCTGGCGCACATGCCCGAGCATGCCAGGGCGCGCGCCCGGGCGCACTCCCCGACGCGCATGGGCGGGGCGCATAAGGGTGTGTGCCCTGACACGCAAGGGCACACACCTCGACATACAAGGGTACACCAGGGCACACACACACACTCAAGGGCGCGTGCACACACAAGGGCCACACAGTCGAGCATGTAGGCCCGCACGCAGGTGTGTGTGTGTGCGTTAACACTCACATGCAAGGTTGCTTGCACCTGTAGACCATTTGTGCGCGTGTAGCACACATGCCCTCTCTACGCACGCACACACAGGTGAATCCAGTGCGGGCGCACCTGTTTTTCGCTCAACCTCTCCTCCCCTTCACGTCGTATCTTGATGTGTATGACACCGCTATTAAATTTTTCCAGTGTCTCTCCATTCGTCACCACCATGATCACCACAACCCAGTCTCTCGTAAAAAATACTAGCTTTTCTCACGCCTTGACTCAGAATACCGAAGATTTTGGGGGGCAAATGATGAGGACATGAATATTTAAAGGAAAACAAGTGTGCAATTAACTAGACCTCCATCACACTCACTAATTTAGTAAGAAATCATGGAGTAACTGTCACTCACGATTGGCGTACCCGATCTCCCGCACGATCCGACCGGGATCCCGCCACGCGCGCAAACCGCCCGCGTCCGTTCAAAATGGTCGGCCACCTCTGTTCCCTAGCGGCCAACCCCTCCCGGGCCAGGGGTTTCCGGCCGGTTTCTCTGCCAGCCGAGGCCGCGCCCCGCGACTGTAAGCCACGATCGCTGGGCGAGACCAGTGCTACTGCCGGCCTATCTTGCCTACATGCGCGACCTCTCTCGCGGTTGCAAGGCCAAGATCGCAAAGAGCGTATGCGCGTCGCGACCGCCTCATGCGGTCGCTCCCCACAGTTGCTTTTTGCGGCCAGCTGCGCCCGACCTCTCTGCCCGGGAGCGTTTGGCCGGCCACACCTGTCAGGGATGCCCGATGTCGCAACCGCATGGTGCGGCCGACCGCTCGTGCTGAAGTGGAAAGGCACGACCAACGCTAAGGTCGACCTCTCACCTTGCTCACCCACGGCCAGCCGCTCCGCCAGCCGCGTCCCCACTTCCTCTATTGGCGGGCGCCTGCCGTCAGGGGCTCGTCGCCCGTAGACCATTGATGACAACCCTACTCCACCGTTTGATCATTCCATCGCGATCATCGTCGTTAGTTACGTGGGCAAACACCCACGTAACCACCCGCATAACCACTATAATTAGTGGGGGAATTTATTTAATTAATTACGATGTGCATATAAAAAATGTTATAGAAATAATACGTATTTAAAACTATACAAAATATATCCGCACACAGTAAATTAGGTGGTTACGAAGTGCGGATAATCGCATAACTACCCTAACCACCACATGAGACATATTAAAAGGCCCACAGACCCCTCTCATTTCTAACTTTTCTACTCCTAGCTTTCTTTTTTCTCAAGCAAGAGCTCTGCCAAAATCCTCCTACGAGTCACCTCCTCCCGTCGAGCAACACGAGAATTCGACTAAGCTCACAACACTCCAGGAAAGAAGACGCTTCGTCAGCCGCTCCCAGAAGTCTCTTATGTGTGTGACATTCAGCAAGTCGTCATCAACAAATCTCTTACGCACCACACATTTGTGTTCAGCAGCCGGGCAGCGTCCGAGAATGTCCGTCACCGCCAGAAAGTGATATAAACTGAACTTTATGTGAGGTAGTTTGTCTCCCTCCGAGCGCATCTGTGTTCTCTCTCATCTCCAAGCTGTAACGAGGAGCGACCCGTCACCCTCAATTTCATTGACAATTTGTAAACTGTCGCTGATAGTGAAGTTTGGCTGACAACGATCGGGTCACGTGATTTTTTACCAAGTTGAGGGGTTTTCCACGTTAAAATCTTGTGTATTTCTTTATTTACTCTGTAAATGTTTACGTGCTCGACCGCTCCACGAGCTAAGATGGTCTAGTTTAATCATGTCTACGAGAGGCTTTGAGTTATTCGCAACAACATTATTGTGATGTGTCTTTGGGCTATGTGCATCGAAGACAAATTTCTATCGGTGCACATCATTCACAGAGATTTTTGTTGCGAAAAGTAATATTTGGTTATCAAGCAATTATTGCATACTGTTGTTGTAATAAATTGGACTCATAAATTACATCAAATTCAAATCAATCAAAAATGTACCGAACATTTGCTGCAGAAACACAAATTAGATAAAAAAAATGGAAGAAAATATTGACAGTCGATATAGATTTATGGGTTCATGTAAAGATGAGTTATGCTCAGTCAGATCTTCACTATCAAGAACAATGATGATTACAGAAAACGAGAGAATTTTTGAATTCCCAATAACCCAAACTCAAGAACAACTATGAGTTTATATAACACTCCATATAATTTAGAGCAATGTTAAAAGCACACCAATTACTGCTATTGATAGTCAAATTTTATTGACACACCAGATTATTTTATTTTCACACCAACACGTTATTGCCACACCAAGTTTTAAAATCGTTAAGAACACTCCAAAATGGCTATGGTTCTACTATCCTTTCCATATGTTATTTTCGCACCAACGTTACTATTAATTAGTAACATAAAATTGTTAATAGTTTGCATAGTTCAAAACATAAAAAAATATATAAATATATTGCATAGTCAAAAAGACACTAGAATGTTTCATAGAAGACTTCGTAGTCTTTATTGCATGTGTTAACAACAGAAAATGCATGCAAAATGTCGGTCATCCAAAATGCCACCTGTTGGAACCCAAGGTTGGATTTGAATAAGGATCACTATTAGGGTTTATTAGATTGACCCAAAATGTATAGTCATGTATCATAGGATTATTTCCAGGTTTGGTCATTCAAAAAAATTTTAGAGAAGTTCAGATTTGAAGTTCAGAAAATTGCTGGAAGAAAATCTCTGAACTCAGTTCAAAGATCTCTGAGCGGAGATCAATGATCTCTGAGCTCAGCTCAAAGAAAACTGTAAAATTCAGATGCAGTTCAAAATCTCTGAACTCAGCTCAACGATCTTCGAGCTGAGTTCAACGATCTCCGAACCCAATTTGAAGAAGCTTTAAGATTTAGTTTGGCAATTTCCTGTGTCGTTTTTCAGACCTTCTTATTTACAGCTAATAGATTTAATTAAGGCTTAACTGTATGCATTTATAGCTCTGATACCAATTGAAAGTGCAAGTTAGATCTGATATACTCTAGAGGGGGTGAATAGAGTATGATGCTTGCTAAAAACGTTTTACAACTGTTGTTGTATTCCTAAGTGAACAGGGAAGCAAATAACATAAAATAAATCTAGACACAGAACAATCACAGATCAATCACAAAGTACAGCCAGAAAACAAAAGAAAAACAGACAACCAGAAGACACAAGGAGCTATAGTAGTTCCCCAACCAATCTGGGTACATCCACTCTTCTACCACCCTAGGTAGGAATACACTGCAGGATGAGTTGATCCGGTGTCCTGGGCACCAATGAGCTTTTGATAAGGTGCTCAAAAACCAAACCAGATTTTTTGATCAAGTGTCTTGCCACCACTAAGTTTTGATAAGGTCTCAGAAACCAATCACAAACCTTTGAAGGGAGTTTGAAAAACCCTTACAGCAGAGAGAGAGAGAGAGGGATGAGATGATCTTCTCTGTCAACAGTCAGAGAGAAGATAGTGGATGTTGTCAAAGCTCCCCCTGAGATCTTGAGTTGTTCAGGAAGTGAAGCTTTGCAGTAGGGTGATAGGCCTTCAGATGATTTGATCTCCAGCAAAAGATGATTTCAGCAACAGCTGAAATGTGAGGTGTCTGTAGTCTTGAATGATGATGGCCTTTGAACACTTGAATCAAGAGAGATCTGAAAATTTCAGTTAGTTGATCTCCTTTTGTGATGTGTGTTCTTGTATGAATTTTTGAGACTGAGAATGTCTGCAACTCTCTTTCTTTCTCTTGTGTAATTATTATTGTAAGAGTTGTAATTCTTGTTGTTGTTGAATAATAAAAATTCTTTTATTCCTTTGATCTGAATAGAAATGATCATCTGTCCAAGATAGCCGTTAGCCTGTCATAAATGACTTCCTTAACTGCATTTTGCCTTCTGGAGGAAAGTCCAATAAAACATTTCTTGAAAATTCCTTGAAACTTGCTCCAGATTAATTAAAAACGGCTACAAGATCTCTGACATAAATACTGAGAATAATTCCACAACTGTCTGAATTTGAATCTTGAACAACGTCTAACTCTTCAGAAAAATGTCAAACTGAGCTCCACTATCGTTGAACTGAGCTCCACTATCGTTGAACTGAGCTCAGAGACTGAACTTAGATAGAAACCGAGATCGTCGATCTGAGCTCAACTATCGTCGAACTGAGCTCAGAGATAGAGAATCAAACTGGAGTCAAGAACGTCGATCTGAGCTCGAAGATCGTCGAATGGAGTTCGACGACTCGTCGAAGTGAGCTCAGCGATCATCGAATGGAGTTCGACGATTCGTCATCCTGAGCTCGACGAAATGACTTGGTCTCCAAACCTGAAAAACCTGGTCTTGAGGGCAGCTTCCAAACCTAACTACTAACCCTTAGACTCAATTCTAATTGACCTTTAGATCTATACAATGAGGTCAAGACAGGTTTCCTAAGAGACATAGTGATCCTTGCCCAAATCAGTAATAGGATGTTCCAACAATCTCCCCCTATTTGGGTTAGGATTACTATTTACAGATATTGGAAAAATAAAAACATATAAAGCAGAACTATAACAAACAAGATATTGCAGAAACACAAATATTATCTCAGATAGTTCAGAAAACAAAATATACTGCCATCTTACAGAATCATTCTTTTTCTTTGCTCTTTATAAGTACTATTTCTCTGTTGGGATTGAGAGCTTCCTTCTTAGATCTTCTATCATCAGCTGCACCTAGAGAGGTTTGTTGCTTTGGCCTGGGCACTACAGCTTCTGGATGCAGCTTCATGTAGCTTTCTGAATCAAAAAATTTACTGGATGAGTATCTTTCAAGTTCCTTCTTTCTTTGATCTGATAAGGTAGTTATACTGGATGTGTATTTTTCTTGTTCTCTAGCTTTCTTAATTTGATCTAAAGCAGTCAATTCTTTCATCCTAGCTGTCCATGAGGTGAGATTATTTTCAGGATCCTCATATGGAACAGGAGGCTCATATCTATTTGAAGGATTATCTAGAGGAGCTCTGGAAGAGACTAAATCTTTGAGCTTAAAAGGAAAAGGACCAGAAGTAGTATCAGTGGAACCTTGTCCTTCCCTTTGGTAAGGATGTTGCCTGAAATATCCTTTAGAATAAACCTGGAATTCTCTTTGATTTCCTCTGTAATTTCCTCTTCTTGACTGGTAGCCTGTTGTTGAGATTGAGCAGAAGTAATAGCAGAGACATAAACAGTAGTAGCAACAACAGCGTGAAGAGGAATAAAAGTAGCACTGGCAGAAGAAGTTATGACAGCAGCAGATTCAGATACAACATTTTCAGCAATAGGAACAACATCAGCAGTAACAGCAGGCTCAAAATCAAATGCCTCTGTCATATGCATATCCTCAGAAATAGCAGTAACAGAACTAATAGAAATATCAACATTAGCAGTAGGAGCAGCATCAGTAAGAGCAACAGAAACAGAAGGAGCAGCAGTATATAGGGAATTTACAAAAGAATTTATTAAACTGGTGTCACAGCTTGAAATAGGCACAATGGCCTTAGAGAGATCTTCAGATTGCTGGACTGCAGTGTGCTAGACTAGAAGACAGTTGAAATAAGCAGAATCAAAAACTGATAACAGTGACTTGAGGTCCACTGTGATAACTACAACTGGAGTTGTTGAAGCTTGGACTGAAGATACAGCAGCAGACAATCTGTTAGCTTCAGCAGGCAATCTGTTAGCTTCATAAGGCATCTCTCCCTGCCTAGATTCAGTGACAATTGGATCAAGGCACCCAGAAGAAGGGATTGCCTGAGAAGGAAGAAGAGAGGAGAGCCTGGCAGACAGTTCTTGAACTGTTTTTATAAGTGGAGCCAAAGAGGTCTCCATCAAGAGTGATAGTCTTGGAGCTATCAGCTCATAGAGCCTGTCTGCAAGAGATGGAAGATCTACATGCTCAAGAGGGACTTGAGTAGAGGTAGGAATTGAAGGTGGGGCAGTAGGAGATGTTGGTGGAGAACTTGTGGATGGTGGAAATGAAGGTTGAGAGATGGGAATTGTGGAAATGGAAGATAGTGAAATGAAAATAGATGGTGTGAAGGATGGTTGTGCAATGATATCCTGAATTAGTTGTTGATAAGAGGTGGATGAAGATGGTGGCTCAGGAGGGGATGAAGGAGAGTCATCCATATAGGAATCATCTAGAAGAGTGAAAGATGGTATATGAGAGGATGAATCAATATCCAGGTGGGGGTAGTGATGTAGAGGATGGAAGATTTCTTCAGTGAGAGGAGGAGTTGGAGATTGAATTGAAGTTGGAGATGTGGTGGAAATTGTGATTGAGGAAGAAATTGTGATGGTGGATGTGACTGGTGTAGATGAAACAAGAGGTGGAGGAGGAGGAGAAGAGGTAGGCAAGTCTTCTGCAGGGGCAGAAACTTGAGGGGAAGAGACTGAAATAGTCCTTGTGCCTGAAGTAGAAATGCCAGAAGGCCTGCTGGGCTTGACAATCTGCCTGTCCCATTTTCCAAATAGGGCACAGGTGAGCCTCTTGGAGGCATTGATGTGCATCCCACTGGAAACTAGCAGTGCATGGCATCTGTTATGAAGAAACAGCCATAATATCCTTCCAAAATTAACAAAATTCTTGTTAATCTTTTTCTTAATCAACTCAAAGAAAATTTCTCCCCGGTTCAGTTGTTTCTTGTCCACGAGGGCACCCATCAATCAGAGCTAATACCTTGATATGGTATCATGGGCTGAGTGTTTGGCCAACAATACCTTCCCAACAACATCAGCTAGAAATCTGTACTCAACAGACAGATTTTTCTTAAGCAATTTGCTAGGGTTTGCTTCTGAGTGTCCCATCCTTTCAAGCATATTGGAAAACCCTTCTCCAGAAAGTTCAGCAGAGTCTTCTCCAGATTTCAATTCAAAAACCTCTGTCAAGGCAGCAGGTGTTAGGGATACCTGGGTTCCTGAGATTGTTCCAACCACTGTATTCGGATCCTGATTGTGGGCAGTATACACCCATTCCTTGATCTCATCTGCAGCTAATTTGATCCTGGTAGTCATTGTGGTAACTAGCTGTTGTTCTTTGAAAAGTTTCAGAATGTCCTGTAAGATTTGATCACTGTTGTTGAACGAATCCATGTCGATGTCGAATCCAGCATCAAATTTCATTGCGGCCAAGATGGCGACTGAAACTGCCATTGATTCCTGCAAAAACTAACAAACAAACGACCAAGTGTAGAGAAGTTTGGAGGGAAAGAGAAAATTTGCAGAAAGTATGAAAGCGCAAAGGGAGAATGACGGCCGAAAAATGAGTTTTATATTAGGGTTCGACGCAGAAAAAGAAAGATCGTTGAACTCTGTTCGACGATCTGGGCTTCTAAAGGAAACTGAAAGGTCATCAACATCGTCGATCTCCGGTTGATGATATTGGAGAGCGTCGAGCTCCGTTCGACGATAGTTCAGAAAACAAAATCGTCGAGCTCCGCACGACGATCTCTGACCTGAAGAAAGATAATTTAACACTATCTGAGAAGCACTGAACTCTGGTCGACGATTTCGGAAGTCGTCGATCTCCGTTCGACGATCTGGGGGAAAATCGTCGAGCGCAGTTCAAAGATCAGAAACACACTACTAGAAAAAGCACTTTGATTTGCCTAGTCTTGGTCATTTTTAGATTTTTGAAAATCTTGGATCTTATTTTAGACTTCCTCCATCTAACATTCCTAACTAATTCAGGAAGAATGTATGTTTCTTTTCATCCAAGGGTTTTGGTGAAAATATCTCCCCTTTGCAAATCAGTTGGGATATATTGAAGTTCAATTTTATTTTTCTCAACATTATCCCTTAGAAAATGATGCCTAATTTCTATGTGTTTTGTCCTACTATGGAGGACTGGATTTTGTGCTATAGAAATAACACTGGTATTATCACAAAATATTTTTGACTTCTCTAAGTTGTAGCCATAGTCTAGGAGTTGGTTTTGAATCCACAATATTTGTGAACAACAACTACCTACAGCCATATATTCAGCTTCAGTAGTTGAAGTTGACACAAATGTTTGTTTCTTGCAAAACTAGGAGACAAGTCTGTCACCAAGAAACAGACAAGTTCCACTGGTGCTTTTCTTGTCTATTCTACATCCAGCATAATCAGTATCTGAAAATTTAGTTAAGTCAAATGCTGAATCTTTTGAATACCAGAGATCTAGATTTGGACAACTTTTTTCATACCTAAGAATCCTTTTTACGAAGGTTAGGTGTGACTCTCTAGGGCTCACTTGGAATCTAGCACATATACATGTAGCAAATATTATGTCAGGTCTACTAGCTGTAAGGTACAATAAAGAGCCAATCATTGCTCTATATGTTATCTGATCAACAGATTTCTCATGTTCATCAGCATCTAATACAGCATTAGTAGGCATAGGTGTTTTCATATATGATACTTCAAACATACCAAATTTCTTAACCAATTCTTTTGCATACTTGGTTTGAGAAATAAATATGCCTTCAGCATGTTGTTTGATTTGCAATCCTAGAAAGAAGGATAGCTCATCCATGTTACTCATTTCAAATTTAGAATGCATTAGGTTGGAGAACCTTCTGCACAAATTTGAATCAGTAGAACCAAATATAATATCATCTACATAGATTTGTACTAGTAGGGTATAAGACTTATGGGTTCTAATAAAAAGAGTTTGGTCTACTCTACCCCTTATAAACTCATTTTTCAGAAGAAAGCATGCTAAGGTCTCATACCATGCTCTAGGAGCTTGCTTTAGACCATACAATGCTTTATGCAATTTGAAAACATAATCAGGATGAGTTGAGGAGATAAAACCTGGGGGTTGTCTGACATAGACTTCTTCTTTAATATCTCCATTGAGAAAAGCACTCTTTACATCCATCTGGTATACTTTGAATCCTTTGTGTGCTGCATATGCTAAGAAGATTCTTATGGCCTCTAACCTTGCAACTGGTGCAAAAGTCTGGTCATAATCTATCCCTTCCTCTCGAGAATACCCTTGAGCAACTAGCCTTGCCTTATTCCTTACAATGACTCCTTGATCATCCAACTTATTTTTGAACACCCACTTTGTTCCAATAATAGAGTGATCCTTTGGCCTTGGTACTAGTTCCCAAACTTTGTTCCTTTCAAATTGCTGCAACTCTTCTTGCATTGCAATGATCCAGTGTGGATCTTGCTCTGCATCTTGAATGGATTGAGGTTCAATTTGAGAAAAGAAGCAAGTGTGCATCAGGTTTTGGTTGACCTGATTTCTGGTTTGCACACCAGCTGAGATGTCTCAAATCACTTGGGAGATTGGATGGCCTCTTGACGTTACTAAATCAACAGGAGATGTTGATTGTTCACCAACCTGTGTTGTTGTTTCCTCTGGTGGTACAACAACTGGCTCTTCAAGAAGTTTCTCTTCAAGATGTTGAATGTCTTCTTTATCTTCACTACTTTCCTCTTTTTGAATGATTGGTAACCTATCCAAGTCTTCAGCAAGAGAGTGTACCTGCAAAGGTTCTATGGTAGAAGTATTCTTCTCCTTGAAAGACATGTTAGATTCATCAAAAGATATATGAACAGATTCTTCAATTTTGAGAGTTGATTTATTATATACCCTATAAGCCTTACTGATCATGGAGTATCCTAGAAACACTCCTTCACCAGCTTTAGCTTGAAATTTTACTAAGTATTTCTTGTCATTATTGTGAATGTAACAAATACAACCAAAACTTTTAAAGTAATCTACTTTAAGTTTCTTCCCTTTGAGTAATTCATAGGGAGTCTTGCCCTTTAGTTTATGTATTAAAGTTCTATTCAACACATAGTTGGAGGTGTTCACTGTCTCTGCCCAAAAGGATAGAAGAAGATGAGCATCTGACAATAATGTAGTGGCAGATTCAATAAGGGTTCTATTTTTCCTTTCAGCTACCCCATTTTGTTGAGCAGTTCTAGGAGCTGAGAAAGTGTGTCTGATCCCTTCACTCTGACAGAACTCTTACATAAGAAGAGAATCAAACTCTATCTCATGATCACTTCTGATCAGGAAAATCTGAGTATTGAACTCACTCTGTATGCATTTGAGAAACTCTGTCAAATACTTAAAGTTATCAGACTTCTTCCTCAGAAAGAACACCCATGTGAATCTAGAGAAGTCATCTACAACCACTAAAGTGTAATATTTCCCTCCTAAGCTTTGTACTGTAATGGGTCCAAAAAGATCCATGTGTAACAGATACAAAATCCTAGGTGAATCACTCTTATTAAGTGACTTGAAACTATTTTTGATTTGCTTGACTAATTGACAAGCCCTGCAAAGTCCTTCCTTCTTGTAGGGGCCAGAAGGTAGTCCTCTAATAAGGTTATCCTTGGATAGCCTAGCAATGGTTCTAAGGTTTATATGCTCTAGTCTCTTATGTCATAACTCATTAGGTCTACAAATAGAATTAAACAGGCAAATATCTACTTCTGTTGAAAGAAAGTCTACTAAATAGATGTTACCTTTCATTTTACCTATCAACACAGTTGTGTTGTCCTCTGATTTGATCTTGCATAAGGATTTGCTAAAAGTCACTTGGTAGCCTTCATCACATAGTTGATTGATGCTGATCAAGTTGTGCTTCAGTCCTTCCACATAGGCTACTTTCTTGAATGTGACTGTGCCAATTTGGACTGCACCATATCCTTTTGTTAGTCCAAAGTTTGAATCACCAAATATGACTTTGGGCCCAAGCTTGGCTTTGAAGGATGTGAAATTATCCTTGCTTCCTATCATGTGCTTGGAGCACCCACTATCCAAATACCATTGCTGGTTTGATATTGGATAGGTCTTCACCTGCACATAAAGCAATTTACTTGTTTTTGACCCAGTTTACCTTGGGTCTAGGTTGATGACCTTTAAATTCAGAAATAAATGATATCCCTGGTTGACTCTTATAACCTTCAGGATGATATCTACTTGGAGGTATTATCCATTCAGTATAAGGGTTAAATCTTTGGGATGAAGGACCCCTAGGGTTGGATTTTGATTTACTTTTGAATAAGTTTTCAAAGCTCTGATCTCTGCTCGACGATCGCTGAGCTGAGTTCGACGATCTTGGGTCAGATCGTCGAGCTCCGTTCGAAGATCGACTGCGGCAGAGTTCAAGGTTTAGAGATCATCGACCTGAGTTCGACGATTTTGCCTGAGATCGTTGATCTCCGTTCGGCGTTCGTCTAGCTCCGTTCGATGATTTCTGTTGAACTCTTGTTTTCTTAGGTAAGTCAGAATTTTTCCTAGCTACCTCTACAACTCCCTTACCTTTATCAGAAATAAACTTGATTGGGGTTGTTAATACTATAGGTGTACAACCCCATATTCGCTGAGCCAGACAAGGAGGCACAATGGTCACAGGTGGGTTAGCCGAAGTGTTCCCGCCCTAAGGAGGATCTCGCCCAAAGAAGGCGGGAATGCTCTCGCCGGATCGTTGAAAGAGAAACCATAGGCCGAGAGCGTCGAGCGCGGCCTGCGCGGAAGCGCTCTCGCCCAAACCAAGCTTCTATCCCGAAGAGTTCTCGCCTACGCTGGGCGAGAACGCTCACTCCACGCCCTGGGCCGAAAGGTCTCGGCACCAGCTCTCGCCGAGTGGGGCCCAGGGTCTTTGGAAGAATGTCCTAATTGCCCTCAGGAGAAATTACTTCAGTACCCTCAGAAAAACAACGGGATTTGGCTATTGGCAGATCAACCAGGGGCTTTTCAGTAAATTCAGGACAGTAAAATGCTATAAATAGACCCATAAGGGCTCCTTAGAAAGCAAGCGATCATTGTCTCCAAAATTCCAGTGCTTTCTGAGGAGCTCCTAGCCCAGCTTTGGCTTTGGAGGGGAAGCTCTCAGAGATCTTCCGGGTGTGAGGTGGGACCTCCCTGCTGAGGCTTTTGGGTCAGTCTTAGGTCCTTAGAATCCATTCAAGGGGTGAGACTTGAGAGAAGTAGGTTTCGGCTGCACCCCTTTTTCTTCGAACTTCAGTTGGGGTCATATTTGGCTTCAACAGTTCTGGTGCGGTGAGCGTGGAATGCAGCCGATACAAGAAAGCCTTAAGTTTGGTCCCATGGCTGGAGGTGAAGGTGAAGGGTCAGGTTCTGGAGGATCCCCCACCCGAGGAGAGGAAGCAACAAAGAGGATGCTGGATGAGTTCAGGCGAGAGGTCTTGCAAACAATCAGTTTAGCCTTCTCGGCGAGAGGCGAGTGGGCCACACCTCAGGTCTCCATAGAAGAGGTCCCGCTCTTGGGCGAGAACGCCCCAGGGCAGCGCCCAGGAAAGGAGGTCCCGGGCGAGGCTGGCGAGAGAGATGTGGCGGCGCGGGAGCTCTTCCCAGGCCAGAGCCAGCGCCCGGGCAAGGAGGCGCTGACAGAGCTAGGCGAGAAGGAGGCGGCGGTGCGAGAACTCTTCCCAGGGCATGGTCTCGCGGATCGGGCAAGCCAGCCGAGGCCGCGAGACGTGCCTTCTCGCCAGGCAGGAGGCGAGAGCCCATTTAGCGAGCTCATTATCTCGGCTCCGGTACCGGAGGGGTTCCGGGAGACCGACATGTCCTATTACTCAGGGAAGGATGACCCAATGCAGCACGTACAGTGGTTTGAAGACGTTGTGTCAATAAGGCAGATGACAGATGCCTTCAAGTGCCGGCTGTTCGCCATCACGTTGAAGGAGAAGGCTCAGGACTGGTTCCACCAGTTGCCAGCAAGATCGATCTACAGTTTTGAGGATCTGCGGAGAAGTTTCCTGTTGAGGTTCTCTACCTCGAAGAAGCGGAAAAAGGAAGCGGAGTGTCTGTTTGCGGTGAGGCAGAGGCCAGATGAAACGCTGGGTCACTATATTGACCGGTTCCAGGAGGAGATCCTTTTGGTCCAGGAGGTTCCAGGGTACGCGCTGATGCTGGCCTTCACCCTGGGGCTGAGACCGGGATTCTTTAGCATGGAGTTGAAGAGGGTGCCCCCCTCTCCTTTGAGGAGCTTATGGAGAGGGCGGCAAAGGAGATCGATTTCGAGAGAGCAAACCCAGCGTTCGCCAGAAAGTTGGCCAAGCTAGCAGAGGATGACGGGAAGGAATCAACAGCGGAAAGGCAGAAGGAGCCGAGGGAACAGAGGGGGCAAAGGGAAGAAAGGAGAAGGGAGGAGCCCCGAAGGTTTGGGCAGTAGCAGGGTTGGGGGGCCCGGGAGCCAGTCAACCGGTTGGGTTGGAGGCCCCAGGAGGGTCGCCCCCAGGGTCCAGGAGAAGGCTATCGGGGGAGAGATAACCTGCGGGAGCCCCGGAGGTTCGATCGACCGGCATGGAGGCAGGAGCCGAGAGATCGTCCCCCACCGCCGCAGGAGGCAATGGAAGTAGGAAGAGGGAGAGGAGCAGCCAGGGGAGTTCGAGGAGGTAGAAGAGGAAGGGGAGACGGGAGAAGGGGCGGGGAGGCGTTGCTCTTTTGTGACTTCCACCAGGAGGAGGGGCACGCAACGGCCACCTGCCCGGAGTTCTTAGAGCTGAGGGGGGCTAGAGGAGCAGGGAGGCAGGATCCACCGATGAGGATAGTGGAGGTGCAGCAGGGCGAAGCGGAGGACAGGTGTGAAGACCGGGTGGATGTAGGGACCCGGGGAGGAATCGGGGTGATTCACGGAGGAGTGGGGATTGAGGCAACCCGTAAGGGGAGCCTTCAAACCATGTACCGAAGAGGGGTGGCCTCAACCTCCCAGGTTCCTCCACCAGAAGAAAAGATTATTTTCTCATCAGCGGACATGCCAGACTATGAAGATCCATTCTGCGACGCCCTGGTGATCCAGACGGCGGTGGAGAACTATACCGTTTCAAGGATACTGGTAGACAACAGGAGCTCGGTTAATGTCATCTTCAAGAAAGCTTTTGATGAGATGAGGGTTGAAGGGAAGAGGGTCTTGGCATCGGATGGACCCCTGTTCGGGTTCTCCGGGGAGAGGAAGGAGGTAAAAGGAGGAGTAGGGTTGCACGTAAGGTTGGGGGCGTGTCGCGGAACTGCAGGTTCGTGATCGTGGACGCCCCGAGCAGCTATAATGCCATCTTTGGGCGTCCCCTCATCAGCGCCTTTCGCTGCGTCCCCTCCTCGTTCCATCAGTGCCTCAAGTTCAACAATGGGGGGGTCCAGGTCAGGGTCAGAGGAGACCCGAAGGTGGCAAGACAATGTTACGTTACAGCAGTCAACACCATTTCGTGGATGGCGGAGGCGGAAGAGTTGGAAATAGAGATGGCGGCCCTAGAGGAGGTTGTGGAGGAAGAGGAGATGGTCCTTGAGGAGGTAAGAAAGGAAGTTGGAGAGGAAGCCGGAGAGGAAGAGACAGAGAAGGTGCGAGGGGATGTGCAGGTGGTACGGAGGAGCGATGGGCAGGAAAGCCCGAAAGGGGCAATGGAAGTAGAAGAGCAAGCGGCAGGAGAAGTCGTGGGAGAGGTCCCGGGGGGCGTAGAAGCCGAGCAGCAGCAGCAGAGGGGGATAGAAGTGATGGGGATTGAGGAGGAGGAAAAAGGAGAGCTGGAGCTGGAGGAAGAGGCAAGGACCGGTTGGGAGCAGTCGCGGCTGGAACCGGATGAAGAAGTGGTGGAGGTGGAGGTCTTCACCAGAACAGGAAAAGAGCAAAGGGTGCGGGTCAGCGGGGGGTTGAGTCTCGAGGCCCGGAAGCAGGTGCGAGCTTGCATTCAAAGAAACGTTGACATCTTCGCTTGGAGCGCGGCGGACATGCCGGGCATCGACGCCGACGTAGCCTGCCACCGCCTGAATTTGGATCCCCGCGCCCGCCCCATCCGTCAAAAAATGAGAGTCGTCGCCACCAAGCTGGAGGATCCCATTCGCGAGGAGGTCAAAAAGCTCCTAGAGGCGGGCTTCATCTCAGAGATTCAGTATCCAGGCTGGATCTCCAATGTGGTAATGGTGAAGAAAGGATGTGGTAAATATAGGATGTGTGTTGACTTTTCTTTGTTGAATAAATCATGCCCTAAGGATTGCTACCCCCTGCCTCGGATCGACGCGCTGGTTGATTCAGCCGTCGGTTTTTCTGTCATGAGTTTTTTAGATGCTTTTTCAGGTTATCACCAGATCCGGATGCACCCTCCTGACACCAAAGATGTTTCCTTCATCACGAGGGAGGGATGCTTCAGTTACAAGATGATGCCCTTTGGGTTAAAGAACGCAGGGGATACCTATCAGCGCATGATGGATCGGGTCTTCCGGGATCAGAGGGGGAGGAACTTGGAGGTCTACGTCGACGACCTAATGATCAAAATCAAGTGCATAGTTTCGCACCTGCAAGACCTCGAGGAAACATTCGCCACCCTGAGAAGGTTTAAAATGAGGCTGAATCCCTTGAAGTGTGTCTTCGGGGCAAGCCGCGGGAAGTTCCTCGGGCATCTCCTGACTCCGGAAGGAGTGGAGCCCAACCCGGACAAAGTCAAGGCCATCCTGGATTTGGAGTCACCTCGCGACGTCAAGGAGGTCCAGCGCTTGACAGGCAAGCTGGCTGGGCTAAGGAGGTTCCTCTCCCGGGCAGGAGACAAGTGTTCTTCATTCTTTAAAGTGCTGCGGGGAATCAAAGGTTCGAATGGACGGCCGAGTGCGAAGAGGCTTTCCAAGAGCTGAAAATACAACTCTCTCAGGCTCCCCTCCTTCAGAGCCCAAAGGATGGGGAGGACCTGACCTTGTACCTCGGAGTAGGGTCGGAGGCGGTAAGCTCCGTCCTAGTAAGGGAAGAAGGGAAGAAGCAGCTTCCCATCTACTACGTCAGCCGGATATTGAGAAATGCAGAGCTTCGCTACCCCATCCTGGAAAAGCTCGCTTATGCCTTGGTCATCTCGGCCAGAAAGCTCCGGCCTTACTTTCAAGCGCATTCGATTAGGGTGGTGACCGACCACCCTCTTCGCAGGATCTTCGAAGGAGTGGAGCACTCGGGGAGGCTGGCTAAGTGGTCCATTGAGCTAAGCGAGTTCGACATCTCCTTCGTACCAAGGCTCTCCATCAAGGCACAGGCAGTGGCGGACTTTCTAGCAGACTACGTTGTTGAGGTTGAGGGGGAAGAGCAACAACCGCGAGAAGCATGGAAGTTGATGGTTGATGGGGCCTCAGGAAGGCACTCCCTAGGGGCGGGGGTGGTGTTGACAAGTCCCCAGGGGGTAACCATAGAGCAGGCAGTTATTTTACATTTCCCAGTGACCAACAATCAAGCGGAGTATGAGGCTGTGATCGCCGGCCTCCGTCTGGCAAAGGAGCTAGAGATTCAGGACGTGGAAGTCTTCACTGATTCAAAGGTAGTAGCATCGCAGATCCGGGGAGAATTTGAAGCTCGGGAGCCTACCCTCATCAGGTACCTCTCCAAGGTAAGGGCAATCATTGGAGGTTTCCGGTCATTCTCGATTCAACATGTTCCAAGGGAAGAAAGTGTAGCCGCCGATCGACTAGCCAAGTTCGGACCTCGCGGGGAAGGAACCTTGACGGAGCTATTCCGACCGGCTATAGATGAAGGAGAATTGATGCTGGTGGATCGACAACCCTCGTGGGTGGATCCATTTGTGACCTTCCTGTCCACCGGTGAACTGCCTGAGGGGACCAAGGTCGGGAGAAGCTTCAAGCGTAAAGCGGCTCACTACTTGATGATGGAGGGAGGTCTGCATCGTAAGATGTTGTCAGGGCTTCTAGCCAGATGTGCGACCGAAGAGGAAATCCCGAAGATTTTAAGGGAGGTGCATTCGGGCGAGTGCGGCAGTCACTCTGGAGGAGGGACACTGGAGGCTAGGGTGGTCAGACAGGGGTACTTCTGGCCCACCCTAAGGAAGGATGCCATGAAGTTTGCAAGGAGGTGTCAAAAATGTCAGCTCTACGCCCCCCTTCAACTCTTGGCAGCCCAAAGACTCCGGAGTATCACGGCACCGTGGCCATTTGCTATCTGGGGAATGGACTTAGTTGGGCCCTTTCCTCCGGCTAGTGGGCAGAGGAGGTTCCTTTTGGTCATGGTTGATTATTTCTCGAAGTGGCTAGAGGTTAAAACCTTAGCCAAGGTCACCTCGCGGGTTATAAGGAATTTCATCTGGGGGGAGATCATTTGTAGACATGGGTTTCCCCAATCCATAGTGACCGATAACGACCCCCAGTTTGCTAGCGAGGAGTTCATCAGCTTCTGCGCTCAACTAGGAATAGATCTCCGGTTTGCCTCCGTCCATCACCCTCGGAGTAACGGCCAAGTGGAAGCAGCAAACAAAATCATTGTGAACCTACTGAAGAAAAAGGTGGAGAACTTAAAGGGGAATTGGGTGGAGCAGCTCCTGTCGGTCTTATGGGCACTACGAACGACCCCGAACACGGCCACCGGTGAGACCCCCTTCAAGCTCTCTCATGGGTGTGAGGCCGTCCTACCAGTGGAGTTCGAGGTCCGGTCACCGCTAGTCATAACCGTGGGCGAAGGTGACGAGGCTTGGAGGGTGGAGAATGAAGAGGGGTAGCTCCTCTCGTTAGATATGGTGGAGGAATTGCGAGACGTGGCGGCTATCAGGCAAGAAGAAATCAAGCGACGGATGGTCAAGCATTTTGATAAGCATGTCAGGGTCAAGCAGTTCGCGGAAGGGGATCTGGTGCGGAGAAAGGTCGACGCGGCGGGAAGATCGGCTCCTGTGGGTAAGCTCCACCCGAACTGGGAAGGTCCATACATTGTGAAGGGAGTCCTCGGAACAGGGGGATACTACCTCCAGGACGTGGAGGGAAGAGCCCTAAGCCACACTTGGAGTGGTGATGATCTAAAGCGCTTCTACCCCTGAGGGGGGAAGGATGTAACCATGTATCTCAAAGATAAACTTGTTATATTACATCGATTGATTCTCCTTTAACTAGTGTCGAATTTTTCATGGCATAACATAGTTGAATGTTTTCTGATACCCCGAGCTCGGCTCGGCCCCAGGTAGACCCGCTGCGCAGGCTCTCATCTAGCTGGCAGGTCCGAAGGCTCGCCTGTGGGGGATAGGTTTTGGTTTGAGATCTTCATCGGCACCCCGAGCTCGGCTCGGCCCCAGGTAGACCCGCTGCGCAGGCTCTCATCTAGCTGGCAGGTCCGAAGGCTCGCCTGTGGGGGATAGGTTTTGGTTTGAGATCTTCATCGGCACCCCAAGCTCGGCTCGGCCCCGGGTAGACCCGCTGCTCAGGCTCTCATCTAGCTGGCAGGTCCGAAGGCTCGCCTGTGGGGGATAGGTTTTGGTTTGAGATCTTCATCGGCACCCCGAGCTCGGCTCGGCCCCAGGTAGACCCGCTGCACAGGCTCTCATCTAGCTGGCAGGTCCGAAGGCTCGCCTGTGGGGGATAGGTTTTGGTTTGAGATCTTCATCGGCACCCCGAGCTCGGCTCGGCCCCAGGTAGACCCGCTGCTCAGGCTATCATCTAGGTGGCAGGTCCGAAGGCTTGTCTGTGGGGGATAGGTTTTGGTTTGAGATCTTCATCGGCACCCCGAGCTCGGCTCGGCCCCAGGTAGACCCACTGCGCAGGCTCTCATCTAGCTGGCAGGTCCGAAGGCCCACCTGTGGGGGATAGGTTTTGGTTTGAGATCTTCATCGGCACCCCGAGCTCGGCTCGGCCCCAGGTAGACCCGCTGCGCAGGCTCTCATCTAGCTAGCAGGTCCGAAGGCCCGCCTGTGGGGGATAGGTTTTGGTTTGAGATCTTCATCGGCACCCCGAGCTCGGCTCGGCCCCAGGTAGACCCGCTGCGCAGGCTCTCATCTAGCTGGCAGGTCCGAAGGCTCGCCTGTGGGGGATAGGTTTTGGTTTGAGATCTTCATCGGCACCCCGAGCTCGGCTCGGCCCCAGGTAGACCCGCTGCGCAGGCTCTCATCTAGCTGGCAGGTCCGAAGGCTCGCCTGTGGGGGATAGGTTTGGTTGGTTTGGGATCTTCATCGGCACCCCGAGCTCGGCTCGGCCCCAGGTAGACCCGCTGCTCAGGATCTCATCTAGCTGGCAGGTCCGAAGGCTCGCCTGTGGGGGATAGGTTTTGGTTTGAGATCTTCATCGGCACCCCGAGCTCGGCTCGGCCCCAGGTAGACCCGCTGCTCAGGCTCTCATCTAGCTGACAGGTCCGAAGGCTCGCCTGTGGGGGATAGGTTTTGGTTTGAGATCTTCATCGGCACCCCGAGCTCGGCTCGGCCCCAGGTAGACCCGCTGCTCAGGCTCTCATCTAGCTGGCAGGTCCGAAGGCTCGCCTGTGGGGGATAGGTTTTGGTTTGAGATCTTCATCGGTACCCCGAGCTCGGCTCGGCTCCAGGTAGACCCGCTGCTCAGGCTCTCATCTAGCTGGCAGGTCCGAAGGCTCGCCTGTGGGGGATAGGTTTGGTCTGGTTGGCTTGATTTGTATAAGGCAGGAAGCACGTTGGGAATACCAAATGAAAAGTGAAAAAGAAGGGATAGCTCTCGGCAGGGATAGATCTCGGCAGGGATAGATCTCGGCAGGGATAGATCTCGGCAGGAATAGATCTCGGCAGAAGATTCCCCATTAAAGGGAACTCGAGGTAGGGAGGCTTTCGCCAAAAAGGCTCCTCTCAGTGTTCTCGAACAAACAGGCGAGATCGTTATGCGACGGGCCAGAGGGGACTCGCGCAGTCTAGAGGGGGCGGTCCCGTCCTAAGGATTCGAGGGTCACGCTTCCGGCAGGCCGGTTGCTGCGGGTCTTGCTGATTCATCGCTAAGGATTTCCTAAGAGGGCCAAGGGCCTTGACAGAAGCATACGCCGAAAGCGTTCAATCACAACAATTACATCAAACACATTCGCAAATAGCAAGATGAAATGTTGACAAGAAAAACATTTGCATTAACAATACTATATACGGGTACAAAATGATAGCGTCTCGCGCTTTACATAGAGGTGAAGAACAGAAGCGAGAAGGGGGCCCTCAAGGGGACAAACTGTATCCCTCGGAAGTCTCACTGGAGCTTCCGCTGGAGCTTCCGCCAGAGCTCCCCCCGGAGGTCTCGCCATCCGCTGCGAGGGACTTTGAGACATCCGAGGGAGGGGTATCGGGGGCGCCCAGGGGCTTTGGAATGGGCTCGAAGAGCCATGGGACAAGTTACTGAGCGGTGATGTCTTTGCCCCTCCCGTCCCAACAGTCGATGTCGCGCAGCGTCTTCAGGGTCAACTTTACGGTGGCTTGCGCGTTCCCCTGGAGCAGCTTGTCGATGCCATAAGCCGAGTAATACTGGCTCTTAAATCTCTCGTCCAGCGGAGGGGCTGCACTCGCCTCGAGGCGCGCGATCTACTCCCGCAGGAGAACGTTGTCATATCGGGCCTGAGACAGCTCCTCGCGAAGTGCGGCTTGAGCGGAATCCTGAACGACGGAAGGTTAGCATAAGAGAAGGGTTAGGAAGGCGAGAACAAGTGATTGTGAAAGGTCTCGCTTACCCCTTCCGCTTGGCGCGAGGATAACAGTTGCTGGGTCTCGGCCAGCTCCTTGGCCAGAGAGGCCGCCTGGGCCACCGCATCGTCCCTGGCCTTGAACATGTCTTGGAAGTTGCGGTCTATCGTAATGCTCCGCCGGGCGCACATGTGCGCAAGCTCCAACCCACGCATTAAAGCGCGAGTGGAGTCGTATGCCAACAGCCGGGTCGACATCTTGTCGTAGACGCTAGCGTCCTCCCGGCTGTAGAGGACATATCCTAAGGCGAAAGCTTCGCCGGTGACCTCGTCTCGCTCCGCCCAGCTTGGCAAGAGGGACGAGATCGTGACCTTGTTGGCGTCAGGGTCCCATTGCAGCAGTGGCTTGTTCTCCGCGTCCAGACACCTCACGCCGAGACCAAAGTTACGATGACCCCGCGGCACCTCGTCAGACAGGGGTTGGTCGGAGGTCCCGGCGGCGGCACCCTCGCTCTCGGCGGCGCCAGGGGTCCGAGGGTTCTCGGCAGGAGTCCCGGGGCCGCCCCTGGTGGCCGCAATCCTGCTTACTGCCTGCAGGACCTCCTCGAAGGAGCGGCCGGCGGGGAGAGGTTGGACGGGCGGTACAACAACAGCCTTGCCCTTCTCGGTATCCGTGGTCTTGGGCCTCTTGATTGGCTGTGGTGCGGAAGCACCCGACTTTCGCTTCACAACACCGCTCGAGGGGGGGAGGCCCGACTCTTTTCGGCAGGCTTGCGCGGCGGCTTTCGCAAGAGCCAGCGGGTCCTTAGGAGGTTGGCTCTCTCTGACGCGAGCCTCGTCAAAAGGCTGGCGAAGAGGGATCTCGCGCTCTCTTGCGAAAACAATAGCGATAAATTTCAACCTTGGAAAAAGCAAGAAAAAGGCAAATACAGGCGAGATCTTACCTTCTCCCGGAAGTACAGGAGGAAGAGAATCGACGTCTCGCCGGAGGTAGAGGACGTCGAAATCCTTGGTTCCGAAGAACTCAAGGAGGGCACTCTCGCGGGAGCCCAAGGACGGAGGCTTGTAGGCGGCATCCTCGTATTTGATGGGGGCGAGGGGTACGTTCCCGAAGTCACCGGAAACGTAGATGAACCTCTCGCCCCAGTGATGGTGCTTGTTGGCGAGACCGATCGTTTTCAGCAGTTGCCCAGAGAAGAACACCACGCCTCCCTTCGCGCGGAAAGTAAATAACTTGCGGAAGATCGGCAAGCTAAACTCAATCCTCTCCGACCGCATATAGCATATGAAGGCCATGAGAATCGCCACGGAGTTAGGGTTCAGCTGCGCGGGAACCACCCCGTAGTACCGGAGAGCCTGCCGCATCTCAGGCCACAGCGGAAGGCGGAAGCCCACCTCGAAGTGTTCGATAGGGATGGCGAGCTCCCCCTCCCCTGCGGTGTTGGCTTTGTCATGACTGCCCGGGGGCCGCGCGATGAAGCTGGCGGGAACGTGCTGGGTCTTGATCAGATTGAACTCGTCCAGAGTGAGAGTGCAGGAAGGGAAGAGATGCTTTTGGAAGGCTTCCGCGCAATTGGATCGTCCTTCACCACCGCCCGGCATCGCAATAGGGTTTGAAGGCGAGATCTACGAGGAGAAGGCGAGAGCGAGAACGGGGCGAGAACGGAAGTGGAAGACAGAGACGGGAGAGAGCTTAGCAAAGACCGCGAGAACAACAACAAAGGAGAGAGAGGCTGGAATCAGAGAAATAAATGTGGTAGGTGAGCCTCTTATTTATAGAAAATCGTGGTAATGATGGCTGTTTTCAGAAAGGCGGCGGGGGTACAGCCGACGCGTCCTAGGTCAGCGGCGCTTCGTTTTTCCCGCCCGAATCTGACAGCGACCGATTAACTAAGTAACTGGCGCAAACGTTGCGAAATGTCATACGACCGGCAAGGTAGGCGGAAGCGAGGTGGCTCTCGCCACCCCAAAGACCTGGGAAAATAACTCATACGCATACAAAAATATTAAAGACAGAGCTATTGCTCTCGCTGAGCGGGAAAGCGATAAAATAATAAGCGAATAAAGTGCGGGAACATTAGTTACAACTCCAAGCGAATAAATAAGGGTACATTAGAGAAGGGAAGGCCTGGGGAAGAGGAGGGGAGGTCTCGCGCTTCAGTACGGCTCCCAGCGCCATTTCCCTTGCTCCCAACGCCATTTGTCTCGGTCCCGCAGCTTGGTCCGGGGGGGCGCCTGCGGGTTGAAGTAGGATGACAGAACGCTGCATCCCAGGTCAACCCGGCGAGATAGATCTCGGATTCTCTCGATGCATCTCTCAGGTGAGGACCCGGCGGTAGCTCCCCCGGGCTGGTCCATCTCGCCTATAAGGTAGTCTCGCTCCAGGGACTCCAGCCTCTTCTCCACTGACTGGCAAAACTCTCTGGCCGCAAGGTCGCGGACCCGTTCTCGCCGGATGAGCTTCGACAGAATGGCGGCGACCTTCTTCCCCCGTCTTTTCGCGCTCCCGGCACCGGTCAGGATCTCCTCCATCTCGTCAGATGAAGGGAAGGGAGAGCTCTCGCCATCTTCTCCCTCTCTTTCTTCTTCTTCTTCTTCTTCTTCTTCTTCCTCTACCTCAGCGCCAGGCCGCGAGTCCATGTCCCCTGTCAAAAGAATCCCCATTTTAGCGGAAGCTAAAGGATAGCAGCGATAAAATTGCCGTATACCTTCGGAGTGACGAGGCCCCCCGGTCAACGGCAGACGAGAAGGCCCAGCCCCCCCCCCCCCCCCCTCAGCTCCAAAGAGGAGGTGGATTGGCTTTCCTTTGCCGGGGGGGGGGGGGGGGGGTAAACTTTGCGGATGGTGATCCCGGCCTGATCGAGAGCGGGGGAGCGGGTCTCCTCAGCCGCTGGAGGGCTAGCGTCTAGCGGTGGCACAGGGATCTCGGCATTTTTTCCTCTCGCCGGTAGGGAGGAATCAACCGCATGGGCAGACTGATTCGCAGTTCTCGCCCCACCATCCCGGGTGGCGAGATCTGGAGGTGCGGAAACCAACGCTGCGAGGAATCAGGTCAGCGTTTAAAAATACCAGTCGAAGGCGAGAAGGGAACCTTTACCAGCGGTGTTCGGGTCTGGTGGAGGAGGCGCCTTGGGAACCTGTGGTTGATCATCATGATGGCTAGAGGGTGGATCCAAAGGTTCTCGCGGGGACGCGGCAGCGTCAGGGACCGTCTCCTGCGAGAGGTATCAGGTTAAACAATTGAGCAGCTGGTTGTTAATTGGTATATCAAGCTTACCTTCCGCGGCGAGGTGCCGTCCGCGCGACTAGGGGTCGGGGTGGGCGGGCTCCTGTTCTCGCGGGATAGGTCCCGCTGAACCACCTTCGCCTTCTTCTTCTTCTTCTTAGGCAGAGAAGGCTCAGCGACTGACGATTGTCTCGCTAGCCATGGGGCGACCAGGGCACTGTTAGCCCTAGCTCGCGCCTGCGCCGCGTTAATGCGGTCCTGCAGATCCTGCGGAAGCGGTTTGTCGGCACGCTTGGAAGGCATAGCGAGAGAGGGCGAGAGCTCAGGGGGAGAATGACGACTCGAGGGAAGTGTTATGACCGTCTATCGGCACTCATATTTATAGGCGCCGTACGACCCACCGAAAGATTCCCTGATGTTGACACGTGCTCAACGAATATTTTGGGTTGGGCATGTCTTTTCGAGCGCGGTGCTAGCTCAAAAAGAGCGGGGATTGTGTACAACCCCATATTCGCTGAGCCAAACAAGGAGGCACAATGGTCACAGGTGGGTTAGCTGAAGTGTTCCCGCCCTAAGGAGGATCTCGCCCAAAGAAGGCGGGAATGCTCTCGCCGGATCGTTGAAAGAGAAACCGTAGGCCGAGAGCGTCGAGCGCGGCCTGCGCGGAAGCGCTCTCGCCCAAACCAAGCTTCTATCCCGAAGAGTTCTCGCCTACGCTGGGCGAGAACGCTCACGCCACGCCCTGGGCCGAAAGGTCTCGGCACCAGCTCTCGCCGAGTGGGGCCCAGGGTCTTTGGAAGAATGTCCTAATTGCCCTCAGGAGAAATTACTTCAGTACCCTCAGAAAAACAGCGGGATTTGGCTATTGGCAGATCAACCAGGGGCTTTTCAGTAAATTCAGGACAGCAAAATGCTATAAATAGACTCATAAGGGCTCCTTAGAAAGCAAGCGATCATTGTCTCCAAAATTCCAGTGCTTTCTGAGGAGCTCCTAGCCCAGCTTTGGCTTTGGAGGGGAAGCTCTCAGAGATCTTCCGGGTGTGAGGTGGGACCTCCCTGCTGAGGCTTTTGGGTCAGTCTTAGGTCCTTAGAATCCAGTCAAGGGGTGAGACTTGAGAGAAGTAGGTTTCGGCTGCACCCCTTTTTCTTCGAACTTCAGTTGGGGTCATATTTGGCTTCAACAATAGGTTGGCTAGATGAAGCACCTAAGCCCAGTGTACTATTAAACCTTGAGTTCACTATGCTTGTGATGTTCATTAGTTTGATACTTCTCCCATTGAGGGATTCTTCAAACTTTTTGGCCTCTGATAGTTCACTTTTCAGTGAGGCTATCTACTTCTCAGAGAGTTTGAGGTTTTCTGATTTTAAGGTACTGTGTTCAGATAATTGATTTCTGAGAGAAATGATTTCCTTCTCAGATTTTAAAAGGTCTAAACATAGTGCTTTAAACTCATACTTGAAGTCCCCAGAGTTAAAATCAAAAGAACTTATTATCTGGTCCTCTTCAAATTGAGTCTCTGAGTCTGACTCTGACTCTTCTGCATCAGAATTGTGTTGTGATGCATTGATAGCCATCATGCAGAATTTCTTTTCATCAGCATCATCTTCATCATCACTTGAGCTGGATGAAGCTTCTGATTCTTCTTCTGTCTCACTCCAAGTTTCAGCAACAAATTCATTCCTTGTGTGTTTGTTCTTGTTGGAGGAGGGTTTTCCATTACTATTCTTCTTGAAGTCCTTGTCCTTTCTTCTTTCTTTCTTGTCATTTCTGTCCTTATTTTTATTTTCTGGACAGTCAGGCACAATGTGGCCTGGTTTCCTGCAACCAAAACAGATAATCTCTTTGTTATTTGATTTATCATACCTTGGCTTGTCATGCTCTTTGTATGATCTTTTCCTGAAGTCCTTTCTGGCCATTTTGTAAAATATTTTGGCCAGTAGACTTAGCAATTCCTCATTGCCTGTGACCTTGTCTTTAGGCTGATCTTTAGTGGCTTTGAAAGCTATTGACTTTTCCTTTCTTGTGGCTGGTGAGGCAGTCTTCTGCTCTTCTTCTCTATTCTTAATGAGCAGCTCATAAGACTTAAGCTTGCCCAAGAGAGCTTTAGTGGTGATCTCATTTAGACTTCTGACATCCTTGATTAGCCAGATCCTTGAGTCCCAAGTGCTTGGGAAACACATTAGGATTTTATCATTTAGCTCAGACAATGAGATCTCTTTGTCCAAAGTTTTCAGCTCATTGACTATGAGACTGAGTCTGTTATATATATCTGCTACTGACTCAGCTTCTCCTTTCTTAAAATTCTCATATTGGGTTATGAGGTGAGATCTTCTATCTTTTCTCTCATCAGCTGATCCTGAGACTATTTCAGATAGCCTGTCCCAGATGTCCTTTGCTGAGTTGCATTCAGCTACCTTTTGGAATATATCATCAGACATAGTCTGGGCTAGAATGTTCATAGCTTTTGCATCAGCCAATTTCCATTTCTTTATTTCTGCATCTGTTCTTGAAGGAGGTGAGACAACACTTGTACTTGTGTTCTCTGGAGGTCTTGGACACACTGTCAAAACAGAATTGAAGATGTCCTCATCAATAGAGTTCATGTACAGTCTAATCCTTGCCTTCCAAAGTGCAAACTTAGATAGATTGCACACTAGAGGTCTGGTGCTAGCATAATCTTTGTTTTGGGTCATGTTTTGTGAAAAATGATCCTAATAACAAACTTACAACAAGCAGATCTAACTGGAGGGATCTTTGGGTTCAGGTGTTAGCCTGTGCAACCACTGAGATGTGGTATTTTTAACCAACCTCCCTCTGATACAACAAGCAGATCTAACTGGAGGGATCTTCTAATTACCGCTATTGATAGCCAAATTTTATTGACACACCAGATTATTTTATTTTCACACCAACACGTTATTGCCACACCAAGTTTTAAAATCGTTAAGAACACTCCAAAATGGCTATGGTTCTACTATCCTTTCCATATGTTATTTTCGCACCAACATTACTATTAATTAATAACATAAAATTGTTAATATTTGCATAGTTCAAAACATAAAAATATATATAAATATATTGCATAGTCAAAAAGACACTAGAATGTTTCATAGAAGACTTCGTAGTCTTTGTTGCATGTGTTAACAACAGAAAATGCATGCAAAATGTCGGTCATCCAAAACGCCACCAATGTTTCATAGTTCTGCATGTATTTGAAACAAGTGCAAGTTAGCAACATATAAAATATAGATTCAAATTTAAAATAACATTGTATACCTTTGTTTTAAAATCATATGTAATGATGAAGATCCAATGCATAAGCGACTTCAATACCTACATGATATTTTATGTTGAAAAAATAAATAAATATTAACATGAGACATTATGTTGGAAAATTATATATTTATTGACTATGAATAACAATAGAAAACATGCATACCTTAAGGATCGACTAAATTAATGATTTCCTGCTCTTGGCTTTTATAACTCAAATCTCACTCATCTGCAATTGTACTGTGTTATCTCATCCACACACTGATCACTGGCAGAAATGAACAATCTTTGGAGACTAATAATTGAATGAAGTGATTGTTGTTGACAAAACCAATATAAATAGTCTTCTTAGCCGGCGGAGGGGCCGAATGTAGTGGTAGGAATGTGAATGACTGAAATTTTTAGAAATGTACAACTCCACATTGTAAAAGATGAAATAACTAATCTCATGTCTGACATCGTCGTCCACTTGTCTAGTGGTGCCAGACAGAAAGTGCATTCCAAAGATGCCAACAACTCTGTCAATCTAGCGTTCCCATATACGTTGGTGTACAACTCGTGATTATTCTTAATTTCTTATGTCAGATCTTGACGTATTTACATTCAATTATCACCCATCTCTAAGGCTTGACTTAGAACTCGGTAACCACAATGTCCATCTCCGAGCACATTTATGACATCAATCAAATGAGTAGTAATGTAAGAATGCATTATCTCTTTGATGCATTCAAGAAACTTATTTTTATTTGGATTTCTTCTTGGAATAAATTTTTTTGGCCTACTTTTTACTTTGTTCTTCGCTATCAAAAGATGCTTAAAAAGAGAAAGGTCTCTTTTTGTGGACTTATAGTCATCTTTATATTTTTTTGCTCCCTTGTGGTCACCCTTTAATTTTCGAAGGCAACTGTGGCTCTTTTGTTTGAGTAGTTGTTGGTTCCAATATTTCCCGAATTATTCTCTTCATTTCATTCCATTGGATATCACTAATACTATTGTACTTTTGAAGAAGCCCATCCAAATCTACCTGAATAATCTCAAATGGATCCATCTCCTCCTTTATATTTGCATCACTTGTGGTAGTCAACTTCAAAATTAGTTGTATCTAATGCCTATGAACCATCCACGAGGGATATGTCGTGGCTTGATGCATGTATGGAACTAACTCATGAGCACAAGGCAAGCCCATTGTGTATCGCATCTTATGTGTACACTCTGTCGAGTCCCAGGCATGTCCACTCCTCACTTGACTTTCCTCTTTCTTGATCGCCTCTAAGGCATGAACCGAAACATGCCCAAGCAAATCTATATACAACGACCCTCTAAAACCTATATTTACTTGTATTGAACTTTGCCCGAAAGAATGCCCAAAATTTCCACAATGTCACACCTGAATCCAAAATCTCCAATGTTTTTGGGCTGAAAAAAAAAACAAAAAAAGATACAAAAAGATTAGGGTTTGTGTGAAAATTTGAGGAAGGAACATAAATACCATGCAAGAAATTTCAAAAGAAGGCCTGCCGAGAAGCACAAAATACACCCAGCAATTTTGGCGGATGGAGATCGGGCTCGGGTTCTGAAGCAGTGGTCGGCGGATGGAGAAGATGAGCACAACCACTGCTCGGCGGATGGAGAACATGCTCGGGCCGCCAGAGAAAGGAAAAGGGCTGAAGCGGCTGTTTTCCGGTAGACTTCTTCCGCACCGGTGAGCTCGGGGGCGATCGACGAAACTGGTGGATCGACGAAATTGCGGAAGGGTTTTCGTTCGGCGGAAGAGATGAACAGGGGAAACACCGATGTGCGGTTAATGGAGGATAGTTAGGGTTTTTGGTGATTTTTAGGGTTTATTCTGGTGTGTAAATATCAATAATGAGTGTGCTTATAACATTGCTCTATAATTATAATTTCGGGATAAACAAACCGAAGCGCCATTTAACACACCCGTGTGCCTGAGGCGCATTCCCTAACCATGCGTTCTTTCATCAACATAGGTGTAACAATGGTCATGAAACAATCATAACCACACATGCCTAGGACAAATGCCCATGTGCCCCGAAACAATTACAGTCGCACATGCATGCGTGTTAGAAAACATTTCGGCGAGGGCTGCGTCCCGATCCCCGCAGGTCGCAAATTTGAGGCAAGAAATTAATAACATATATTATGATAATCAGGGGGGGACCTACCATAGGATGAATGTGGGCGTACCGTGGCAAATACTAGTTGCAGTATTAGCCACGACTTAAAACCGTGGCTAACTATTTGCAGTATTGGTCACGATTTAAAACCGTGGCTAATACTATTTATAGCAATGAGTTACAACTGGGGTTAAAATTATTTGCAATTGTTGCCACAGTTTACTATTGTGGCTAATATTATTTACATTATTAGCCATGATGTATAACCGTGACTAATACTAGTTAAAGCATTTGTCACGATTTACCACCGTAGTTAATAATAATTGCAATATTTGTCATGTTTTACAACCCTAACTAATAATTGTGAATGAAAAAAAAATACTAAATTATCCTCCTATCTGACCGACTACTAGCAACCCGCGACCTTCCGTCTCCTTCATCACTGACTACCAGCAGCCAGCGACCTTCCGTCACCTACTTTGTCGACTACCAGCAACGACCAACCAACACATCCTTCCCGTACCGGACCTTCCATCTCCTTCTCGTTATTCTTCGACTACCAGCAGCCCGCGTCGATGCGCCGTCTTGCGTGATTCTAACATTCAGCCCACACGTGTAATCTTATTTAGTTACTCTGTTCTTTTAAAAGGTCAAATTTGATATTGTAAGTTTGTAAATTTTTAATCATTTTCCTTAAATTTGTCAAAAAATAATTTGATATTGTAAGTTTGATATTATTGATTGCCGCGAGGCCCGCGAACGGACTAAGGGGAGTAAAGTGCACCCCTACATTTTACGGTAAAGTGCGGGAATCCAAACACTCACGTGGATGCCCGCACACATCTCAAAGCGAGTGCATCTCAACTTGATTTGAGATATGTGCGGGCATCCAATGCGGACAGTTGGATGCCCGCAATTTACGATAAAATGCAGCGAGTGCACTTTACCTCAGATTCGAGGGATGTGTTGTACTTTACAGTACAATGCACAATCCAACGGCTGCGAGTGCATCACATCGCGATCTGAGAAGTGCACGAGATGTGATGCACTCGCAGTTGCAGTGCACCGTACACCCTCCGTTTCCAGAGAACTACTTGCTTCAGGACCGCGAAGGATGCTTATGGTCCTGCACCAATGAGGAGCCTACAAAGAAGGTGAGGCCTATACAATTTTGACTTGTGCCATACATTTTTACACTAGACCCTCATAATTTATGTCTGCGCAATGATTTTCCGGATCAGTCTTTTTTTCCGCTTTACCTCCCCCAGATCGCCCGCGAACGGCCAAAAGCTCAATCCCTTTCGCTCTTTAGTCGTCCTCGACAGTGGTGGGCTGTAGCCGCGTGCGAAGGTGGATGGGTCCTTCTTCCACGAACCACACCGGTTTTCTGCTAGCAAATGCCGCCTGCCATGAAAGTTCGACGCCGGCTAATGTGAACGCAGTTCACAATTTAAACTCTACGGAGCCAATTTGCAATTCAATGTTTCAATCTAGTCTCTTTGCTATGAAAAAAGGTTAGCGATCGATGCTAAACCTAACATTTTTTGATCATATTATATCCTCATGGTTTCGCTATAAAATTCGTTCTTGAGTCTTCGTGTTCGGCCATGGCCAACCCCGGACCCAGAACAATGGCAGCTCAGTGTCTTCTCCTTCTCATCCTTTCTTCTTCCTTGATTGCGGGGTACTCCGCGTCCGACCCTCAACTAGAGGCTTTACTGTCTTTCAAAGCTTCAATCACCGATGATCCTCTTGGGGTTTTATCGAATTGGACAAGCGCTGTTCACTTCTGCTCTTGGCCCGGAATCTCCTGCGATACTCCCTCCGGCTCCGTCGTTTCCATCAGTCTAACTCAGATGCAACTGAAGGGCACCTTATCTCCATTTCTCGGCAATATCTCCACCCTTCAGATCATCGACTTCACTTCAAACGAGCTGTACGGATCCATTCCTCCTCAGCTCGGGCAATGTTCGAATCTTACTGGATTAACCCTCAGTGACAATGAATTCTCCGGGCTAATCCCTCCCCAGCTTGGAAACCTGAGAAATCTTCAGCTTTTGGATCTAGGTTCTAATGTCTTGGAAGGGAGCATCCCGGAGAGTCTCTGCCATTGCAAATCCCTGCAAGCACTGGCTTTCGAAAGTAATAATCTCACAGGCCTCATCCCTTCCTGCATCGGTGACATTGTTAATCTCGAGGTCTTCCAAGCTTACAACAATGGCCTGGAAGGCCCCTTACCGCTGTCAATTGCTGAACTGCAGTTTTTGAAAGTTCTGGACATGAGCTACAATCATTTATCAGGAATTATACCTCCTTCGATGGGAAACCTCTCTCAATTGTCCATTCTTCAGCTATTCGTGAACCAACTTGAAGGAACAATTCCGCCGGAGTTAGGCCAGTGTACAAACCTCACAATGTTGAACATCTACAGCAATAAGCTTACCGGCAGCATTCCTCCTGAGCTCGGAAATCTCTTCAAGTTAGAAGCTCTGCGTCTGTACAACAATTTGTTGTCTTCCACGATTCCGGCGTCCCTTTCGCTCTGCAAGTCCTTGAATTTCATCGGTCTCTCTCAAAATTTCCTAACCGGATCAATACCTGTTGAGCTTGGGTCTTTGAGTTCACTCAAAGTTCTGACTCTCCATCAAAATAAGTTAACAGGAGAAATTCCTGGAACATTTCTGAACTTTTCCAGCCTTGTATATCTATCTCTTAGTTATAATTCTCTATCAGGGCCACTTCCTTCAAATTTTGGTTTACTCTATAATCTTCAGAAATTGGTTATTCATAACAATCATTTCGTAGGCTCCATTCCGCCGAGCATCAGCAACTGTACCCATCTTTTGAATGCGAGCATGGCTTATAATGGATTTACAGGTGCCATACCTTCTGGTCTGGGTAGGTTTAAGAACCTCACATTCTTCTCAGTTGGAGGGAATTCATTGTCAGGAGCCATCCCTGAAGATTTGTTCAATTGCAGCAAGCTTTATACTTTAGATCTTGGGAAAAACAATCTCACAGGATCTCTGAGTCCTGCTATCGGTAACCTCAATAATCTAAGAAAGTTGATCTTGGAATACAACTCTTTTTCGGGGATCATTCCTCCCGAGATAGGTAAACTTGGGATTCTGCTGGATTTGCAACTAGGTGGTAACAATCTATCAGGTCAAATCCCTTCAGAGATTTCAAAATTATCAGCTCTCCAAGGACTTTCTTTTGAGGCAAACTCTTTTGAAGGATCAATTCCTGAAGAAATCTTTGAACTGAAGAATTTGACGCGATTGCAGTTTCATCTCAATCAATTCTCTGGTGGAATTCCAGATGCTATTTCCAATCTGCACTCACTTCAATACTTAGATCTCCATAGTAACAAGCTTAGTGGTTTCATACCAACAGCCATGGCTAAGCTGAAACAGCTACTGTCATTAGATCTATCCAACAATCTGTTAACTGGCCCTGTTCCTGGAACTGTAGTGACTGGATTGGAGAACTTGCAGTTGTATCTCAATCTGTCACACAATATGCTGTCTGGTTCAATACCGAATGAGCTTGGCTCATTAGTGATGGTTCAAGCCATTGATTTTTCAAACAACAATCTATCCGGGAGCATTCCTCCATCACTCAAAGACTGTAAGAACCTACAATACCTTGATTTTTCTGTAAATATGCTTTCAGGCCAGCTGCCTCTACCTTTATTCCCTTCATTGGATCTTCTCACAACATTGAATGTTTCTTTCAATATGTTGTATGGAGAACTTCCGGCCAGCATAGCTTCCCTGAAACAGCTTATCTCCCTTGATCTTTCTCACAATGAGTTCAACGGTGGAATTCCTGAGAGCCTGGGTAATCTCACAGGATTAAAGCATCTTAACCTTTCGTTCAATCATTTCCAAGGCCCTGTTCCTGACGGAGGCATATTTCAAAGCCTAAATGCATCCAGCTTGCAAGGAAATTTTGCACTTTGTGGCTCAAAAGATTTCTCCTCCTGCGAGAGTAGAAGACATGGATTCTCAAAGAAAGCACTTATTATTGTTATCACACTGTCATCTTTCTCTCTTCTCTTGGTGGTAGTGTTAGTGATTCTGATCCCAAAGCTGAGACAACAAAAGCTTCCAATATCTGAACATGACTTTTATCATAAAACCAAAGCTTCACTCATCCCTCTCTTGAAGAGATTCACTTCAAGCGAGCTAGAAGCAGCAACTGAGTTCTTTAGGGATGAAAATGTGATTGGTAGTAGTAATCTGAGTATCGTCTACAAGGGCAGGCTTGAAGGGAGTGGACAGGTTATAGCTGTGAAGAAATTGAACCTCATGCATTTCCCTTCCGAGTCTGATAAGTCCTTTCTTACTGAATTGAAGACCTTGAGTCATCTGAAGCACAGAAATCTAGTCAGGATTTTGGGTTATGCTTGGGAGTCTGGAAAACTCAAAGCTCTTGCTTTGGAGTTAATGGTGAATGGAAACTTGGAAACCATCATTCACAACCCAGAAGTAAGTCGGTCTAGATGGAGTCTCTATGAAAGATTGCGAGTTTGTATCTCAATTGCGAATGGGCTCGTTTACTTGCACTCCGGATACGGCAACTCCATTGTCCACTGTGATCTCAAGCCTTCCAACATTCTGCTAGACGAAGATTGGGAAGCTCATGTTAGTGACTTTGGGACTTCTCGCATGCTTGGTGTTCATTTGACTGAAGTAACCAACAATTCTGCTTCATCCGCATTTCAAGGAACCATCGGTTATATGGCACCAGGTCATCTTTTTAATTTCATTTTCTTTAATCATTTTCAAGTTCACAAATTCATTTTATATGATTTTGTTTTTAATTTGCAGAATTTGCTTATATGCGAAGGGTGACAACAAAGGTGGATGTATTTAGCTTTGGAGTAGTTATGATGGAGTTCTTTACAAGGAAAAGGCCAATAGGGCTAACAGAGGACGGGGTTTCCGTTACATTGAATCAGCTCGTAGAAAAAGCCCTTTCGAATGGAGTTTATACTGCTCTTAACATAGTAGACAATGAAATAGAACTTCCCGGTAAAGTCGAGGAAGAGAAAGTCGTGGATGTTCTCAAACTAGCATTGTCGTGCACACAGTTCTCTGCCGAGGATCGCCCCACTATGGATGAAGTGTTATCATCATTGCTAAAGCTCAGCGATGTGTAGCTGTAGAGGATCTGATCGGACGCTGACTGGCTGGTAATCCCATCTCAAATTTTGAAGCCCATGTCTTGTTTTTTTTTTCGTGCTTCCGTCCCCTTCTATTCCGGGCAATTTTATTATTCAGGAACATCATTTTGTATTAGTAAATGAAATATTGTTGTACAGTCTTAAGGTAGTGTTCTGCATTCTTTTCTCTTTCATGTACCAATTTCTGAAATTCTTTTGGAGCACCTATAAGATTAAAATTAATTAGGGTAATTGCAATATTTTTGCAACATTAGAAATTTGCTTAGTGTGAAATTGTTTTGCAACATTAGAAATTTGCTTAGTGCAAATTTTTTCGGGTTTTCATTATTTGTGGGTCAGCAAGGGCTTCCTTATATTGACCATAGGATCATGTGTTGGATGCATCACAAGCACTACATATTCTGACCAACAAACACAAAAAAACAGAGGAAGTTGTCTTCACATTGAGAGAGGAAAATTGTTGAACGGTTCTGGTGTAGTTTGGTGTGCTTCCAAGATAGAAAAGGAAGTTGCTTTCAAGGGAAAAAAATAGAGGAAGCTTCACATACGGTGCTGGGAGGTGAGTCGGTTGGAGTCGAAGATTAAAAAAAGAATATGAGCTTACCGGAGGTGCCGATCGATGATGCCCTAAGTGTCTGCCGAAGGAAGGTTCTGTAGTGTGTTCGCTGTTTCGGTGATTCTGCGGGAGGAACATAACAAATGTGAGTGAGAGAGAGAGAGAGAGGGAGGGAGGTAGAGAGACGTACAGGTACCCCTTGCAAAACTTACTCTTGACGATTCGAAGCAGCGAAGTTAAATAGCGACCCCATGCCTCTTTCCAAAACCAGTAAACTGAGGAGGAAGGATTGAAAAAAATCAGCAGAGAGTGAAAGCAGTACCTGGATCACGAAGTAGGGAGTCGAAGCAATGTCTTTAAGCAACATCGCAAAGCAACCTCTCGAAGCAGCATCGCAAAGCAGCAACGAACTTAGGAGGAAAGATTTCTTTAATATCTGAAGCCAAACGTGTTGATGCCCTAGAACTCCTAGAAGCGAAGAAGAAGTGGGGAAATGTCTTGTAGGAAAAATGACCTGATAGCGCTGAGAGCTGTGAGTTCAAATTAAAGTTTTTTGAGACGTGAGGTTAATGTGACAGCAATAGCTATGCTGCTGCCTTTGCTTTCGGCCGAATAGATGGAAGCCAGTCAAAAAGCGGCGTGAATCCCAAAAAATGGCTGGATTAGCTGGAAAAAGAAACATATAGCATCAGTATTTCAACGGCTGAGATTAGCTAGTTTATTTCTATCCAACGGCTGAGATTAGCTAGTTTATTTCTATCCAACGGCTAAAATTAAAAATTTGGTGTGATTTGAAGATATCTATATTCATTTATATAATAAAGATATAAATATAAATATAAATATAAATATAAATATAATAAAGATAGGGTTTCGGGACCTCACCTCGAAGTTTGCATTATTATAGCTTGCATCCCTCTAACTTTTGAAATTACAATTACCCCTCCCCCTATATGCCTAAAATTCTAATTGATCTGAAGATTCTAAAATATATGACAGTCAACACTTTAACAGATCGTGCCCTTGCATCAAAGGCCACATAGAGTTTTCGGGTTTTTTGGGGTATATTAGTATGTACAAAGTTGTCTATTAAAACTCCTCTTAATCTAGAGTTCAGGGTGTAAAAAATTAGAATGACATTTTTCCTTCCACACTCATCAATTCTTCCATTTACTGATACGATCCTCTACTACAATGGGGCATTACCCATTTTCGGGTGAACCTTATTTGTTAGTTTGTAGTTTTTCTCGTGATTTCGTAACAAAAATGAGTACAATCTAATTGGCAATCACAAGTAAGTTGGTTGAGCTTGCCATCTTCTGTTGCCCCGAAGATTTGCTCCAAGGGGCTATTTTTCTGCATGAATGTTATTGTTGTAGTTTGCAAATTATTTTGATGTTTTTTCTTGTATTTCCCTTTACTTGTCCCACTCACATATATTAGAGAGTATAGCCTAAATGAAATAACACATGTTTTTCTTTTTTTTCAACATGGGTATCAGAGCTGCCGTAATCTCCTGTTCCGTTCTACTCGCCCATCCATTCGGTTGTTCCGCTCCGCTGAGCCGCCCCTTGTCTGTGCACACGCCCTTTCTCCCGCTCGCAGCAGCCTCTCGCCTGCACCTCTTCTCCCGCTTGCTTGTGCCCCTTCTCCCTCTCTCCCGTGCCTCTTCTTCTGCTCGTCTCGTTCGTTGCTTTCGGGCGCCAGTGGCATGAGATATTGAATCTCTTGTTTCCTACATCCGTTTCTTCTTCTTTTGGAGACGATGGTTCTTACTCCTCATTCATATACTTGATTTGCTTCTTTGTTTGATTCCATTGCCAGAACCGTCTTCGGTTTCTCCTCTTTCTATGAGAAAACCCTATGCTAGTGCCCCTTCTCCTAATTTCAACAATCTCGTAATTTCTATTCTTGGATTACTATGGATGAGTGTGTTGATTCTACAGGTACATCCTACGGTGGTGGTGTTGCATCCACCTCGATGTCTGCCTTGGGATCCGGCCGAGCAACTCATGACCATGGTACTCCTCAAATTAGGTCCAGTAATGCGATTGGCCGATTTGGACCATCAAATAATTTAATCCAATCCCTATCTTTATATACCCAATAGTAGTCGACACAATAAGGTATTGAGGATTTAAGTTTTGCAAAGGTGAACCGCTCGATCTTCTCTCTGGGTGCGACACCGAGGACCACCTACAGTGTGACTTCGCAGGTTCCCGCCTCCGGCGGTGCCATTGCCCCCCTCCACCGACTCCCACCGCCTGTACGACCTCCGACGAGCCTTCCCTAATTCCGGAGCTTATGAAGTTTGATTCCTTGTCCAGTCTGTCGACAACCCTCCTCCTTCATCCCCGACCATCCACCGCTCCTCCCAACCATGAAAAGCTCCACTGTCGCCTCCTGCACCCTCTTCCAGCACCGTAGCCGCTCCTACAGTTTCCCAGAACACCTTTACAACAGGTTCCTCTCCACAAGCCCTCCACCACTCCAGGAAGCTTTGAGCAACCCTCCATACACCACCGACCTATCCACAACCCCTCTCACATTGAAATCTGCCTCCCCAAACAACCACACTATCCTTGGTCAGCTACTACCTCCCTCAATCCCTCGGTCCCTCCTACAACCCCTCCAACACCTATTAACAACCACAATACCCTACGACCCCTTCAAACAACCATTCAATCCTCGGACAACCGCCATGCAACAATTGTTATCTTCTCATATTGATTCCACTACTCCAACAATCACCAAATATCCAATATTATATCAACAACCCCTTTCATGATGAGACCCACATATATTTTCATATCTAATACATTTGTACGAATATCGTATTTTTTAGTTTTGATTTGGGTTCTTTATTTAGACATGTATTATTCGTCCTACAATGTAATTTCAATGCACTCTTATTTAGTTGCAATTATTATCCACGTGGTTACGTTGATATATTTACGATTAATTGTAGTGTTAGCGTAATACTTTAAAATTAACATTGTTTAATTAATTGCGTGTCATAAATACTTGCATGATTGAATCACTCATCAACATCACATTAGAGTTTAAGGTTAGGCATCATAAGTTCATCAGAAGTGTGTGTGCATTCACTCACGTCTTTTTTTAAGGATTTGACGTAGATCCATTGCATTTGTCACATGCTTGCTTGCATTACACAGAGTTAGGACATCACGTATCCATCTTCTATAGATTCATCTTGCACCAAATTGGTATCAAAGCCTTAAGTTCGAGCTTTATTTCCATACACAATCATTGAGTCTATACGTTCCTTCATGACGTGTTATTGTAGCTACCCCTGTTATTTGAGAAATCCAAGTACGTTTATACTCGACCTTGTAGAGCTTCACTTGAGAGGTTTGCATATTATTATGATGATTATTCTTGTTCACAACACATCATTTTCAGAGATCGTGTTGACCGTTCGTAATGACACTATGTTACAGATGGTCATTACAATGATTATCATCGTCCTTATCCCCACACATGTGCGGATCGTGCTGAGCCTTCAACACGACTCGATTACCTTAGAGGTAATTACTACGAGGATCATCATTTCGAGAACGCTCTCGAGTATGTGTTTTGTAGTGTGGCCCTATCGTTTGACATTTCATCAAGTCCACAGTCTTTTCATTATTGGCCCGTGGACATCAAATATTATGTCAATTATCTTGAATTATTCGATGAGCGTCACATAAAATTTGTGAAACTTAGACTTCGAGATCAGACGAGAGCATAATAATTTAGCATTGAGAGGACCCACGAGCGAGATCGTTTTCACTGCATCACTAGTTAGTAGTGAGGAGCGACATCCAAGAGAAGCCTGCTATGACCACTGCCAAATTTCAATATGGATTTTGATTCAAGATACGTGCTGAGTTGACCTATCACTACTTTGAGTCCCTCAAACGGACATACCAACTCACACTTCATTATGAGCAGGCTTTGAGATTCACTAGAGTTATTCGAGTGGATTCATACATTGACCTCCCCAGTATGAGTCTTTATTTTGAGACCACTATCACACATATTCAGGTCTCTTTATATAAATAAGACAACATATGAAGTGGGGTAATCTCACCCCAGTGATATACTTTGTCCGATGAGTGGTCCGTTGTTTCATTCTGACTCATTTTTGTGACCCCGTCTCAGTGTGATTACGAGCGACCCATTGATTCTATAATTACACGTATTTTCCCTATTCCATATGTTGATTTAGTTACTACCCTGGCTATCAACTCACCCTTGAGCACTTGTTCATCAAAGCTTCATGACGAGGTAGTGTCGAGTCACGTTATGAGTGAGATTCTTGATCATAATATTGACTTTGTGGTAGTTCTTCCTTCTGTTCTTGGTGGCTTTATCATTGTTGACGATTCTCTTTTGGAGAATCACCTTACTATTGTTGACCCCGCGGTGAATCCTTCCTCGAGACTAGGGGTGTAACGGTTCGACGTGGTTTGCTTTTTGATCAAAACCACAAATTGAATCACCCATACATGGTTTCAGAAATCTGGAACCGAACCAAACCTTGCAAATCATTGGAATTGTGGTTCGGTTTGTGATTAAAAAATTCTAAATATAAATAGATAATCTAGAACCGAGAATAAAAATTAAATGACATACATGATTTTTATCAAGTAAAAAACAAAAAACATAAATATATTTTTATAATATTTGAAACAAAAATCATTTATATAAATAATTCTATGGCATCATGTTATTATTATATTATAGATATGTAAAAATTTATATTGTAACATCTAAAACTGAATCGAACCAAACCAAACTATGTGATTTTTCAAAATTTGACTCCGTAACCGAACCACCACTTACAAAAACTGAATCGAACCATGGGGTTTGGTTATGTTGACGGTTCAATTGGTTTTTACACCCCTACTCGAGACCCGTGAAAGACATTTGATGAGCTTCCCTCCCCGGGAAGCATTTGCCCTAGTATTGTTGACTTAGGTTATCCTTCGGGTGATCGTCACATTCACATCGAATTCTATTATGTAACTCTGGGACAGCCACCCGATGGAAGACATTCAACCCACCCTGGCGTTGCATCCTTGTAGCATGTCTCACGTCCCATCAGATGATCATCGTATTCACGAAGAATTTTTTTACCGCTCAATGAACCTTCTGGTTACATCATTATATCACTATCTCCAACTTTCATTCGGGTATCAGGTGGTCACATCCATAATGATTTTTTCATCAACCAACTATTGAACCCCTGGTGATTCACATCCCGTGAGAGACATTTTCCATTCCATGCTATTGTTTTTCACTGTTGATGTCTCGGTCTGCCATTTGAGTGCTCTCCATACATTCCATAAGTATTTCTACACTTTGCCCAAGAAATTTTCAGACAAACCACCCATCTTTAGGAATTTTCAGTGTGTCAGGTCGGTCATTGTTCATTTGCATCTGTTGCGTGTTTTGTGCGACATACTCCAACGTAAAATTATATTAAATAATAAGAACTCTAAAATTTGCGCAGAGGATCAGAAGAGAAATCAAATGTTCAATGAAGGTGATTATGTGATAATTTGTAAATTTCTTGAGAGTTTCCCAGTGAGGACAATTTTGAATACAAGTGTTAGGCTAATTGGTCTATACACTGTCATGAGAAAGTTTTAGTCAAATTTTTTGAGTTTGATATTCCTAAGACCTTCAGCCTTCCTTTTTTAGCTTCAATTTCCACCATCACGACAAACTCTCTGGTACCTCCAACCTCCATTACAACCAAGGTTATCAGGATCGAGATCTTAAATGAGATCATTTTGAAGTAGGATCAGATCAGATAGTAGGATGGGATCGAGGATCGCTTTACAATGTCAGGCTTGATTTACAAAATTTGGATCGTAGGATCGTAAGATCCTATGAATCGGATCGCTATCCTAACAACATTGATTACAACCTTACCTGTCACCATTGCATCCCTACTGATGCACCCTCCGTCTCATCTGAGGATGCGTGATACCATCATGTGTCAGATATCCTTTATTATTTATTTTATGTTTTGTATTTTTCTTTCTCGCGCATATTTCCAGCTCATCGGTTTGACCACCTAGTGAGATCATGAATAAAAATTCTGATAATTTTAAGTAGTGATGGAACAGATAAGCTTAACTTAATTAAGAACTTGTAAGGTTAATGTGAAATTTAGAAGAATTTTATTTTATCTTTAATAAAGAGGAGAAGATTTTAGAAAAATATCATTTTGGAAAAAAATATTAAAGCGATTCATAAGTGACTCCTTTGGAAACAAATACAAGGACATCCAAATTTATTAGGGCCTCAAAATCCTCATACAATAAAAGGCCCTGTGAAGAAGACTAGGGTAGACTCGGGTAAAATAGTGGAAACGAAGTTTTGTTCATCTTAAATACTGACAACAAGAACTTCTTCGTGTGCCTCCCTCGCCCCCTACTCCCGTGTTCCCTCAGCTCGGAAGAAGCAATCGGTCATATCCGCCATCGCTGCACACGACTCAGACACACCCCTCCTATCATGTTCTTGTCTACCTTTGTCCGACGCTGTGCAACCAATTCGTCGGATGCGACTCATCTACTGCTGCCAACCGCCTGCCATCAGTTGTCATGGACTGACATTCCACCTCAGTCTCGGGTTGTCTTCGGCCACAACTTCTTCCTCCAACAACCCGCCAAATGACAACTATCTCTTCCTCCATGCGATTGGACTGGAACCAGATTGCCATTACTCTGTCATAGCTTTTGTATATATCTTGGGTAACTCTGCCTCACTTGTGTTCCATCTATTTAGAATTGCCTTATGCAGTCCAATTAATTAATCATAAACTTGTATCGTGCGTTCATACTATTTTTAATACCGTTTATTCATAAATTATTATTCATTATTCAGCTTGTGGACGTAGAGATGTCGCCTCGGTTCAAACCGTAAACACTCGAGAGTTTTGTTGGAACCAAGAAAATGGTTCACAAATGTTTGAACCTAACGGGTATCTAAAGGTTACTGATCTTGTGGTCTGACACCACAGATCCGATGACGAGAGCAAGAGAGAGAAAATTGAACGGTCTATAAACACGTCCCGAGTGCTGCAGCAAGGATGTCCCGCCATGTACCTGACGAGGTCCACCGAGACGATGTCTCCTCAACTGAATTCTGTCGAGCTGAATGCTTGAGGTTGTCGAGTTGGTCCCCTAAGGTGTCTTGCTTAAGTATTTCATATCTCGACAAACTACGGGTTATACATGTTACATCAAATAATGATCAACGACCTAAAATTTCAAACGCCGAGAGTGATTTTGTGCTCAAAATTTCGTCTCGGCTTACATCAGTTTGATATTAGAGAGGTTTGATTCACTCCTATCGTGAATCACAACTTTGAGGGTTTGACAAAGGCTATGACTTTCGTTTGTTTCAGCGTTTTCGCCGGACGTTTGGAGCAAATGCTGCCGGACGGCGGGTAAACAAACGGGGCGCCGACAACGTTTGCTCCGTTTGCACCCGCCGCAAGAAGAAAAAGCCCCTCAAACGCCGCTTTTCCAACCCCGCCTCCCCCCCTCCGGTTCCAACTCTCCATTTTGACCCGCCGGGAGCAAACGCCACCGCCGCACCAAATGAAGCCTATGACTCACGTGCTATTGACCCCAAGTATGAAAATGGTACTGAGATGTCTTTTAGACATACTAAATGCGCACCCATATTGGAAACTTACCTGGTACACATGGCATTAGGGCATACTGATGCTCCAGTGGCTCTAACCCTAAACCCTAATGCAGTTGCAGCTTCCGATCATGTTGGAGTGACATAATTAGTCATTATAAGTTCTTATTCAACACCTATTCTAATTTCTCCAGGCACGCTCTCCCAATTAAATATTAGTACCATGAATTTGGTAAAGCGAAGGACCACCATGAATGGAGAGACCTAGGTTCTTTTAAAGCACAAAAGGCAACTTGAGATACCTGATAGAGGACTAATCAAAGTCACACATCAAAACAAATGAATCAACAAGTGCTACTCTGGGTTTTAATTCACAACACATTCAATGTGGGATGATTCCAAGAATTAATTTTTTTTAATAAAGGCTTGAGTGTTACCCTTATAAATATAGATCAATTTATGACAAAAGATAGGGCACAATGACGACAAAGGATCCATATAGCCGACCCCACTATAGTGGTATAAAAGATTGAGTGTTGTTGTTGTTTGTAAACTTTAAAAATCATATAGTTTGGGAGCTTAGAAATCATCCAGGCGACACCATAAACCCTTTAATTCTAGTCTTTAAAACTTAAGTTGGTATACTAATGTTCAATTATGTCAAAAATCAAGGTTTACTTGCCGATTCTCTTAACCGTCCACTCTTTGTAACCACCTCTTCCTAGCTGCACATTCTAAATCGTCCTTCTTTTTCCTAAAATCACTCTCACCCATCCAAGTGTATGGTCATCCACTAATTCACTCCCCTCCATCCAAGTGTATGGTCATCCACTAATTCTCTCTCCTCCATCCATGCGTATAGTCATCCACACCCTCTCTAACCGATGTCTCCTAGCCTTTCACCACCTACTCTATCTCCCTCTCTAACCGTACCCCTCTAAAAACCACCCACTTTGTTAATTAAAAATGCTACCCTCCTGCAACCCGCATTAAGAAAAAATGAAAGATTTTTTCTTCTTCCAAGGTTTGTAAAAACAATTACTTATCTTCCACTTGTTTGCGTGAGATTTTTCTTGGAAAAATTAGATCTATTCTCCAACGGTTTGTGAAGATCGAAGTTTTCCTTGCTAGTGTGAATCGCGGTGTGCGATTGGTGTTCTCTCAAGTTTATGTTTTGATTTCTCTCCGGTTGTAAGCATACTTTAAAACTTTTTTTTTCAAATTTTTTGTTGATTTGTGTGGAGTTTATCCCTTTCGGATTATCATTGTTGATTCTCATTGTTATTGAGATCTGATATTGTTCAAAGTGAGGAAGTGAACTTTTGGCACGCTAAATTATTACATGGTATCAGAACGACAAAAGTTTTAGCGAGCCTAAGTTCTTTCATTTTGCTATTATACGAATTTCTCATCAATGGGAGATAGTGGTAGTTCCTGTGGTTTGGGGATCGATATGCTCACGCACGCAAATTTTGTGAAATAGAAGTCATGCTTAGAGAGTTACTTTTTTGGAGAAGATTTGTAGGATGTCGTTGATGGTGATGCACAGGAAGAGATAGTGCCGATAATGATGAATGCTCGGGATGCCAAGGCATGAAAGAAGATGAATGCGAAAACGGAGTTCACTCTTAAAAGAACCATCTCACCATACTTGGTTGACCACATCATAGGGTGCAAATCGGCGTTTGAGATTTGGGCTGCCCTTAATAATTTGTTCGACAAGAAGAATGTGACAAGACTTCAATTTCTGGGAATTCGGCGAAGGCAAATCAAGGTGCGCTTTCCATCTCGATTTATTTCTTGAATATGAAGAATCCGTGTGCACATATTACCTCATTGAATCAAAAAGAGCCGATCTCAGATGTGAAGTTGAAGAGATACATTATCAGAAGGTTGCAGAAGGAGTATCTATCTTTTGTTACAACGGTACATGGTTGGGCTACCCAGTTGTCTTTGATTGAGTTGAAAAATCTCTTGCCATCTCAGGAGAGTTTGGCTAGACAGATACCAGGGGTATCTATCTCTAGTGAATGCAGTGATGTTCTCTACATTGGGAAGAATAAGCATTGGGATATAAGAAGAAGAAGAGCGATGGAGATGATCCTTCGACCTCTTCTAGGGAGGGCAATACTTATTACCCTCCCAGGAATGATGGAGGAAAGATGGTCAAATGCTTTAGGTGCAACAAGATTGGACACTACAAGAGTGATAGTAGGGTCAACCTCACACCAAGTCATACAACAGAGAAGGAAGGTACAAAGAAGGATGAAAATTGAGGGAGGTGTCTCCTTGCCTAGAAGGTCTCCTTTATGTAAGCCTTGGCCTCAACGAACTTCGAAGATGATTGGATCATCAACTTCTGGTGTGGACATCGCCTTACAGTGACGAGTCCAAATTCTCATCTTTATGAAAGTATGAAGGATGTGATGCTATCGTGACAACGGATAACACAGTCCATCCAGTGGACAGGAAGGGATTGTGATAATGGGTAATGATATGAGTGCACTCACACTGAAGAGTGTGTATCATGTGCCAGACATGGGGAAGAATTTGTTTTCAGTAACAAATGCATTTGATGCAGGGTACCACATGCTTTTTATGCCGAAAGCGGTGAAGTTCCCTGGAACTTAGATTTAGTGAAGGTAGAGGTGACTCACACTGGAAGATGAGTTTGTGATCTATTTGTTTTTTTGCGACGTCGTGCGTGGACAAGATGAAGGAAAAGGATAGTGTTGTGATTTGACAGGTAATGTTGGGGTATGTCGGGATGGAGAAACTGTGAGTGATAATGGCGAAAAGTCTTGTCAGGAACTTACCTAGATTATCTTCTTTCGGCGATGAGCACTTTTGTAAAGGATGTTAGTTTGGAAAGACACATTATCTTTCATTTGACACGTCTCTTTCGAAATGTAAGAGACCACTGGAGTGCATTCACAATGATGTGATGAGGTCAAGTGCCATCCAAACTTATTCAGGGGACAAATATATGTTGTTGGTGGATGTTTTCTCATGTTACACATGAGTGTATTTTCTAAAGAAGTCAGAGGTGTTTGACAAGTTCTTGGAGTTCAAGGAGACTTTAGAAGATGTACTTGGGCAAAAAATCAGAAGCTGAGAATTAACAACGGAGGAGATTTTACATCCACTGAGTTTTCTTCCTTTTGTAGGAAGTATGTGGTCAGGAGAGAGTTATTTTGTGCTTATACACCGAAGCAGATTGAAGTTACCAAAAGGAAGATCCGACACATTTCTGAGACTTGCAGATGTTGGTTGCATTCCAGGGCATTCCCAAGGACTTATAGGCAGAAGGAATGACATGTGCGACATATGTGATCAACAATTTGTCATTGAGCCCAAACAACCAGAAGTTACCTCATGAACTCACGTTTGGGAAGGTACCAAGTGCAAAGCATCTGTGAGTGTTTGGAGTGGTTTGCTCTATTCATGTTCCGGATACACGAAAGACAAAGCTTGAAGGCAAAGTCTTGAAGTGTGTTTTCATTGTCTATGATAAGCGTAAGAAGGACTGGAAGTGTATGTACCCTCAAACTCGAAGGTTCATCATCTCTCTTGATGTAGTATTCGACGAGTTGATGTCTTATGGTGGAGCTCCTAACATAATGTTAGAAGAGAGCAAATGAAAAGCAAGCCAAGGAGAAACTGAAGAAGAATCAGTTGATTTGCCTATGTGGCCAGGAGCCCCATACTCTTCGAGCTTCATGTCAGTGGAGACGAAGTCACGAAGAAAGGGAGCAGTGCTTCATGATATGGTGACAAGGGAGCAAGCGCAGAGGCAGGAGGTGGAGTAGTGGAGATCAGTTTTGCTTTTAGAAGATCATAGCGGACCATCGTGCCACCAAATTTGATGCAGGCTAGGATTAGGGTTCCAAAATATTAATTATTTTTAAGCAAATATTTTTCTTGTTTTAATATAAAAGATAGATTTTGAAAATTTATATTGCGTTTTTAATTTTGAAAAGAGAGGCCGAGCGGGCCCAAATCAAAGCTTTTGCGCTTAAGACGACTCTTACCAATAAACTTCCACAAAATAATTAATTGTGATATGAGTACGACTCCTCGAGCATTTTAAGGATTAAATCATAGCGAAATCCAACTGTTCCCAAACAAAGCACAATCAACAATTTATGAATAGCGGTAACAATAGCAATTCGAACGTTCGGACAAGTTCATAATTATTTAAATGAGTGCATAAATTTAAACATTAAACAACAAAGCAAGGATGAGGTGCAGTTACCACAATAGGGCAGTCCAACTGAATTCTCAGGTTTTGTAACAAGTCAATTTCTGCCGACCAGAGTACTGGAGTCTATTTTTGGAGTCGACAGTAATGGCACAGGAGCGGTCTGGTAGGCCACCGGGGGAATGATGAGAACAATAGTCTGGCGTCGGAAGGAGGAAGACATGCCGTCAGAATGAGAATCCGGAGCCGCCGACGACCTGGTTGGCTCACGCCCAGGCATCTTGGAAGAGAGAGGCGGGTTGTAGTGTGCGGCGACAAAATTTTAGGGCGGTGGTTGTGGTCGATGTCGAAGTTGACTACGGGAGGATTTCTCCCGGGCGCAGTCGGTGCAGACGGATTAGCCGGTAGAAGAGGCGGTCACTGCTTGAGGCAGGCGATGACTTTCGCAGGCGCGGGCGGTGGCAGCGACGGGGATTAGGGCTTGGCCGGCAAGGGTAGAGAATGAAACGAGATATTCATTCTCTGATGTGTCCGGTCTACTGTTTTCTTCCCACCGAGAGTTCAATAAATAGGGAGAATGATTTCTCCCAAAATTTGTTAATTGACTTTTTCCAAATAAGTTTGGGCTGATATTTCTCTTTTGCCAAAATATTAGTTTCCCCAAACAACAACATTTCCAACTGTTTATAATTTGTTAGAGTTAATTCCTAATACAATAACTTCTATGTTTTCCCCTAATTTGAATTTTAAATTTGTGTTTTAAATAAATTTAAGCTTGCCCGTTACGTCCTAACTATCAAAATTACCAGACCTTTTTATTGAGGATCTCACCGGACGGTCAACCCGATGAGCTGAGCTAATTCAAACAAACAGGAGTATGATGAAAGAAATACATGAAAATTAAATTCATAGATAAAAATAAAGATCCATGACACATAGTAGCGTCATGCAATTTAGGATGTGACGGAGGATGCATCAATTCCCCCATGGTTGAAAGCACTCAACCACGATGAGAACTCACAAAGACTGGCAGTTGGCTCGATACGCTTCTGAATTCGGGATGGTCCAAACCTCCTGCAGTAAGCAAACACCCAATTTCCTTTGAAAAGTATAACTTACAACGATAACGACCAATCGTGAATTTACAATTTTCAAAGGTTGCTTGCAATTTGTTAGCATTAAATTGATACAGTACTTTTAGATAATTAATACGAGCTTGCACATCAATTAAAATACGTTTATGGAATGAGAGATGACGACAGTCATGTGGGTGGAATAACACGGAGATAATCTCATAAGGAGATATAATATAAAGACGACTTTTAGAATTATTAATTATGGACTTTGCTCGGGGAGGCATAAAATCTCTATACGTCAGATTCACCTCACTTAAGCGCCTAAGAATGTTCCCCAAATTTCAATTAATGATATTGGTCGGTCTATCGATTAGAGGCTAATAAGGGCTATTAAATTCAAATTTGATTCCTTTCCGACCCCAGTATGATAGTTAAAATTGAAGTGAATAAATTCAAATTTATAATATATTGTTGCAATTGCTCAATTTTATCTCTCTAAATGGTAGTGAAGTGAATTAAAAACGCAGTCTCGAAATATGAAATTGATGGAGTGAGTTGCAGATTGAGTGTTCAACAAATATAGTGTGAAAAAACTGTGTATTATCAGATGGCACATCAGGAATCAATAAACATGGAACCGAGTCATGTTCGTGTGAGATAAGTATAATATCCAAGCTACAAGTAACTTTATGGGGGTGGGGGCTTATGTGGGAGTGAGGTAAGCAGTAGTGTAGTGGAGGTAACGACAAGTGAACTAGGAGTCGTTGAGGTCCGCTCGCGTGCCCTTGGGATAAGACAGTTCTTCTGGGGTAAAAGAACAATCTTGTGCCTGAGGTGCTCGAAGGAGTGAGAGTTGCTCGTGCCGTCATGCAAGACACGTCGACCGTACTGCTAAGATCTCCCTAGGAGAATGTGACAGACATCCATAGCAGCGACATGACAATACTCTATCCGAGTACGTGCTCCATATAGAAAGCTCTACTAGACAATAATGAGTGACGAACATAGTCAAATGACTATTGACTCCGGATAGGCTGTAGGGTTGTTCTAATGGATGCGTCGCAAGCCCTAATATGTCAACTATAAGTTGAGATACAAAATTCTCCATGCTACCGCTATCGATGATAATAGAGCAAAATTATCCTTGGATGCGTGTAGTAGTGCGGAAAATATTGTGTCTACTATGGTCATCTTCAGTGGACTCACTATGGGTGATCAGGCTATAATGTAAGACGTAGATTAAGTGTTCAGCGTGTTCGCCTTACTTCTATGACACCCTCAGACTCGTGCTCAAGCTCAGGCTCGGGGTGGGACTCATTTGCGTAAATTTCATACTCAGGCTCACGTCCATCAGGAGAATCGATAATAGGCGACGATGTGGCGCCGCAGTCACTCAGATGATTTGTGCCCCGACTCCATACACTTGAAGCATTTGAATACTCTAGTGTTGGGCTTAGCCCCAATAATCTCCTTGCCTTTGGAGGGAACAGTAGACGAAGTCGGAGTTCTGGCAGTGATAGGAGGGTGAGGGGAATCTGATATCCTAGCAATGGTGGTAGTGGAGACACTCGATGTGGATCTCACAGTAGTCCTACCTTCGGAGGTCCGCTTCTTTAAGGACTCCACTCTCTGTGCGCAGCTTGAAATCTCTCCTAAGTCCTTATAATAATAAAGCTTGAGCTGGTCTCTAATAGAATAGTGTAACCCGTTTAAATAACGGGATACAGTCATGTCATCTTCCTCTCAGCGGTCAAGGCGAGACTGTAGGACTAGGAACTCGTTCGTATACTCATCCACCGATAATTTGTCTTGTCGTAGGTTGTGGAATTGACGTGGAGGGTCTGCAAATAATCATGTGGAACGTATCGTTTTCGAAGTTGCGCTTTAAATTTACCCATATGGTGATCAGGGGCATGCCTAAGTTAAATCTAGATCGCTGTAGTTATCACCACCAAACTAGGGAGAATCCTTTCAGTCTAAGCGTGACATACTCAACTTGCCTAGCTTGGGGCATTTGCTTCCAAGCTAGGAAACGATCCGTTCGTTCACACCAGTCTAAGCAGCCCTCGGGTTCTAAATGTTCTTCAAAATCACCAACGTCTAGTTTGATTCTCACATCCCAACAAGGGGGGTTACATGGTTCTAGTTGGGCAGGTTCTAGTGGCCTAGGGTTAGGGTCGATTTCGGCCACTGGGATAGGTGCTCAATTTAAGTGCATGACGGCCTCTATAATGTTGACCGATGTGCGTAATCCGTTCACTACGTTCCCCAGATCTCCCACGGTGGTGGTGAGATTGTCGATTGCTTTCATTAAGTCGCTCATACGCTGGGTCAGATCCCCTATGCTATTTTCTAGGTGATCGACTCGCTTTTCCATTTAAAAATAACTTGATTTTTATTAAGAAAATTTCAAAATTTTTTTGATGCTTAAAAGAAAATATTCAAATATTTTAGATTTTTTTAAAAAAAAGAAAAGGGAAGGTCACGAGTGGGAGAAAAAAAAGAATTTTAAAAGTTTTAAACTCAAAAAAAAAAATGATAATGATTTATTATTATTATTATTGAAAATAGATTATAAATTTTTTTTAGAAAAACAGAATTGTTTTGAAAACAATTTTTTAAAATCGGATCGCGTGATTCGCAATAGGAGCGGATCACTCTAGCTCTGATACCAAACTGATGTAGGCTATGGTTAGGGTTTCCAAATATTGATTATTTTTAAGCAAATATTTTATTTGTTTTAAAATAAAAGATAGATTTTGAAAATTTATATTGAGTTTTAAATTTTGATAAGAGAGGCTGAACGGGCCCAAATCGAAGATTTCGTGCTTAAGATGGCTCTTACCGATAAACTCCCACAAAATAATTAATTGTTATATGAGTACGACTCCTCGAGCGTTTTATGGATTGAATCGTAGCGAAATCGAACTGTTCCCAAGCAAAGCACCATCAACAATTTATGAATAACAGTAACAGTAGCAATTCGAACGTTCGGGCAAGCTCTTAATTATTTAAATGAGTGCATAAATTTAAACATTAAACAACGGAGCGGGGATGGGGTGAAGTTACCACAACAGGGCAGTCCAACTCAATTCTCGGGTTTTGCAACAAGTCAATTTCTGTCGGCCTGAGTACTGGAGTCTATTGTTGGAGTCAACAGTAATAACACAAGAGGAGTCTGTTAGGCCATCGAGGGAAAGATGAGAACAGCAGTGTGGCACCGGAAGGAGGAAGACAGGCCGCTGGAATGAGAATCTGGAGCCGACGACGACCTGGTTGGCTCGCTTTTGGGCAGCTTGGAAAAGAGCGGCGGGTTGCAGTGAGCGACGACAAAGATTTAGGGCAGTGGTCGTGGTCGACGACGAAGTTGACTACGGGCAGTGTTCTCCCGGGCGCAGTCGGTGCAGATGGCTCAGGTGGTAGAAGAGGCAATCACGACTTGAGACACGCGGTGACTTTCTCTGGCACGGTCGGCGGTAGCGACGAGGGATTTGGGCTTGGCCGACAAGGGCAGAGAACGAAACAAGATATTCGTTCTCTGTTGTGCTTGGTCTGCTGTTTTCTTCCCACCGAGAGTTCAATAAATTGGGAAAACAATTTCTCCCAAAATTTGTTAATTGATTTTTTCCAAATAAGTCTGCGCTGATATTTTTCTTTTGCCAAAATATTAGTTTTCCCAAACAACAGCGTTTACAGCTGTTTATAATTTCTTATAGTTAATTCCAAATACGATAGCTTCTATGTTTTCCTCGAATTTGAATTTTAAATGTGTTCTAAATAACTTTAAGCTTGTCTATTACGTCCTAACTACCAAAATTACCAGACCTTTTTATTGAGGGTCTGATGTAGGGTAGGCTATCTATTATGCAACCTAGGTTGACTCTAGTGAGTGGACACGTGGATGCTATGATGAGATGCACAAAACCCGTTAGGCAATTATTTCAAACAATGATTCACAACCACACATAATTAAATTAGGCAACAATGATTCTTTTAGGGCAATTAAGCAAGGCTTTCCTCCAAGCGGAGGGCCAAATTAAGCGCGCTGCGAATAGTTCCTTCCTGCAATCAACACTTTCACGGGCAAAATTCCACAACAAAATATTTTATGCAAGCACAAACTATCTCAAACAATAATCAAAACTGAGAACTAGAAATCCATACAACAAACAACTCACAAACATAAGGGATGTCCGAGGCGGGAGAGATCCGGCGGTTTCGGGACTAGATCCGGGTTGGTGAATCGAAACGGTGGTTGTCCACGGTGGAAGATGGGTGCGGAGGGTTGGAAACGGGTAGATCCGGTAATATTATGACGGATCCGGGTTACGGAGGGGAAATATGTAAGTGGAGGGTAGATCGGTGAAGGGTAGCGCTAGATCAAAGTAGATCTAGGGTTTTCGGGGCGGTTGGAAGTGGATCCACGAAGGGGAGAAGAAATGAGGGGGCGGGTGAACAGTAACGGCGGGATGAACAGTACCAGCGGATGAACAGTGCGCATGAACAGTTCCGGCGGTGAACAGTACGGGTGAACAGTAATTCCTGGGTTTCTGGACAGCGGTAGGGTTGGGATTTGGGGGCTATAGGGGTTGCGGATGAGGGTTTCGGAGGGGGAAAAAGAAGGTTATGGATGGGTAGTACCTTGGGGATGAAGTTCCACCGCTAGGAGTCAACACCTAGGGCTCCACGGCGTCGGCACCGTGGCGTGATCGCGGAGGTCCGGGAATCTCTTCTCCAAAACCAGCAATGAGTCTCTCCAAGCCTCTAACACTCCTATTTATAATATTCTAACATTAGGGCAACCCGGATTCGACGGCTATGATTGGCCGACGAGTCCTCGTGCCAAACATAAGCAAATGAAAGTAAAAATAACAAAGTTATATATCAAAAAGATTCGCGGCACGCATCCGGACGCATCCGCGGGGTCGGATCGTCCCTCCGCTCAAGTCTTCCGGCGAGAATATACGAAAAGTGGGCCC